>VZQC01005209.1:1905491-2052782 GCA_009823505.1 Rhizomys pruinosus
AAAAAAAAAAAAAAAAAAAGGACAGCCTTAATAGCTAGGGATTGTCCTCTCTGAAATATTGACATTAAGAACCTCTACTGGCCAGGCGTGGTGGCTTACACCTTTAGTCCCAGCACTCGAGAGGCAGAGGTAGGCAGATCTCTGTGAGTTCAAGACCAGCCTGGTCTACAGAGCAAGCTCCAGGCCAGCTGGAACAAAGGGAGACCCTGTCTCAAAAATACCAAAAACAAAAACAAAAACAAAAACAAAAAAAACCCCTCTACCTTCAGTGATCTCGCTATGCTCCTACCTAAGCACATTCCTCTACTATATTCTTTCTCCTTTTACATACTCCTGGAAGAATACTTTCCCAGTTCCTCAATATCAATTTTTGCTTTTTTTTGGGGGGGGGTGTCTTTATGAGACAGTGTCTCCCAAACTCACAATGTACATCAGGCTGGCCTCAATCTCACAGAGATCCACCTGCCTCTGCCACCTAAGTGGTGGGATTAAAGGTTCATGCTACCACACCTGGCCAATTTTTGCTTTCTAATGGGCCAATTATAAAGTGAAAAAATAACCTCTAACTTCCATTTTGTTCACCAACACTATTTCCTTTCTGTCTTTCTGAAAACTCTCCCAAAGAGCCATGTATGTTCACTATTTCAGTCAGCCTTTTGCTCTCCAATTTCACCAAAGCAGCACTTTTCCAGTCACCTACAGAGCACTACCCATCAGGAGCATGTCTGTTCCCTGCTCTTTCCTTATTCAGCTTCTAGGAAGCACACACTGTACTCTTCCTTTGTTACAGCTCCCTCCTGCTACTGACATGAGGCTACTGTGCTCCAGGCCTCATACTCACTCCTCTTCTCTCTCTACATTCCCTCTCTCCCCTGGGAAGGAATCAATCCAATCTACTAGTTTTCAATTTGAGAATCAATGACTCCTAAATGTTAATCTGTAACCCAGACCACTCTCCTAATGCCAGATTAAAATATCCGACCCACTACTAGACATCTTCACTTGATTATCACAAATCCAAATCATCCTTTAAAAAACCTATTCCAAAAAGACAAAAAAANAAAGCCGGAAGAGCTGAGCCGTCTAAGCCCTTTGGAAGTCAAGTCCCAGAAGTCTCATGTGGAGATACTGGACTTGGTATTTGCCCTGCTGGTTTTCGGTTTTGTTTTGGTCCAGTATTTCCTCGCTATGCCTCTATTCCTCCCTTTTGGAATGGGAATGTGTATTCAGTTCCACTGTATGTTGGGAATATGTAATTTGTCTTTTGATTTTACAGGGGATTTAAGAGATTAGCCTGAGTCACAGAAGAGACTTTGGACTGTAGACTTTGAATAGTAATGAGACTGGTAAAGACTATGGGGACTTTTAAGGTTGGGCTAAACACATTTTGCATTTTATATGGTCAGGAGCCTATGGGGGCCAGGGAGTGGAATGTGGTGTCTTGAAGGAGAATGTTTCTCATAGGCTCCAAGTATTTGGATATTTTGTCTGCAATTGGTGGCGCTATTTTGGGAGGCCTTAGAAGGTGTGGCCTTGCTGGAAGAAGCATCTCACTGGGGGCGGGCTTAGAAAGTTCTTAAAGCTTTGCCAGTCTCCAGTCTCTCTCTGCTTCCTGTGCCTGCTTGA
This sequence comes from Rhizomys pruinosus, assembly GCA_009823505.1. Taxonomy (NCBI): domain Eukaryota; kingdom Metazoa; phylum Chordata; class Mammalia; order Rodentia; family Spalacidae; genus Rhizomys; species Rhizomys pruinosus. The sequence continues at coordinate 1,907,118 of VZQC01005209.1, forward strand.
AGATGTGAACTTCAGTTTCCTGCTCTTGGACCTCCTGCACCATGCCTTCCCGCCCTGATGGGTTCTAATTCCCTTGGAACTGTAAAAGAGCAGTGGGAGATACAGACATGCATGGTTTCACTTCAAGCCTTTTTCAGGCTGGTTGACTGTAGGTGCACAGTGACTAGGGTCTGGGGCGGAACACACACTGTAAACACGCCAGTTGCTCTGGCCTTTGAGCCTAACTTTCTGCTGAAGTTTCTAGAACAGTGGCCACCAGGCTGAGTGACTCACAGGAACATCATCAGGAGGCCACAGGGAGCCCATAGGGAGGCCACAGGGAGCCTACAGGTCAAGGATGCTCCCTAGATAGGACTCTGGGCTCCCCTATTTTGGGAGTAGGTGTTCAAATCTTTAGGGTGGAAATGTTGAACAGAAAAGAACATTATATTTGATTATAATATATAAAATAAGGGAAATAGTTCTGTGTGTGTGTTTGCAACTTGAAAATATGACAAAAATCTGTTGTTTTTTTTTTTTCCCAGGAGACATTGTCAGTGTGTTAGTTGCTTTTTTCCTTGCTGACAAATCCACCAGATGGAACGTAAGGATGGTTCTTTTGGCTGGGGATACGCTCCATCATGGTGGTCAGGGAAGCTTGGCCTGCAGCTAGGCAAGCTCACAGCATGGTTTGTTCACATCTGGGGGCCCAGTGCTTAAACCTGTGAGCCTATGGGCTCATTCCTCATGGATCTCGGGATCCTGAGTACCAGAGGGAACTAGGTCTTCACAGCCCTTTCTGGAAGTTGGGAACAAGCATGCTGTGTTTCCAGATCTACGTTGAAGAAGGCTGAGCAGCACCAACTTGGCTAGTTAGCTAGGAACTGTCTCCATTCAATCTTTTTTCTATTTACTCATAATAACTATGTATGTATTCAAAATACATGCCTGGGAGGACTGCCCTAAGCCCAGACAAGTGTCAAAGCGGCGAAATCCCAGCTCTGACTAGGGGTCAGTTGGGTTCTATCAAGGCATGGTTAGGAAGTCAGGTAGGGTTCCGGGTGGTGGCTGGTCCTTGCCAAGACCCACAGCAGTCGTGGGCACAGCCTTCCTCCTCACAGAAACCCTCATTGCAGAGCTGGTATCCAAGCTCCTGAAAAGCACCTATGAATGCAAGGGCAGCCGCATTTCCCACCACCGCCTTTGCTGCCTACTCTTGTGGCATAGGTGCATGGGGCCCACACAGCTTGGCACACTGCATTTCTCGACCATGCCCTCACACTGCCTCAGAAACACCTGTGACCCCCTCCATGGCCATTTTTGGGGTCCACCACCTGAGTCCCTTCTTTCCTGCTTTCTGTTGTGTTCTTGGCAGGGTAGAAATCTAGGGTCATCTGCCACGTGTCTGTGGTCACAGTGTTAGGGGCTGACATAGCCAAGACCCAGCCCTGCCTGGCCCTTTCCAGTGTCCCTGGCACTGTGAAGTCTAGACCTTGATTCTGGATAAGGCATCATGGGGGCAGTGGGTTGGGCTAATTGTGGCTCAATTGAATGTCTTTAAATCATGAAATTATTTTTCCCATGGGAAACCAGAGGCTTCCCAGAACAACTCACCTCAGTCAGCTCCATCACACCAACCAAAACACAGGGGCAGTCCACTGAACAGCAGGTCTGCACTGTGCGGGCTCGTCTGGGAGCAAAGAGAAGAACCAGCAGTGCCCTCCTTAAAAGAGGCTAGGGTAGGGGGAGCTGGGGCTGGGCTCAGCTGGTAGAGCACTCACCTAGCAAGCAGGAAGGTCTGGTTCTACCCCTAGGTCCAAATAAACTGGGTGGGCTTGGTGATGCATCCCTCTAATCCCAGGACCCAAGAGAAGATGGCTGTAGGAAGATCACAAGTTCAAGGCCAGTCTAGGCTGCCGGAGACCCTGCTTCAGAAAACAAATGGAGACTAAAGAAAGGGAGCAGAGATGAAATGTGTGACACCAGGCTGGGATCTGCTCTGGAAAGCTAAGCTGGACCACAGCAGAGGAAGGGAAGGTGAGATCTCCCAGGAGGCTGTGTGGTTGGAGAGCTAGCCAGGATCTGTGGTGATCTCTTTGTCTCCAAAGCTTGGCCATCCGAAAATGGTGACAGTCATGAGGGACAGAGAGGAAAGGTGGCTTCAGCATCCCAGTAACCCATCTAAGGGATGGAAAGGGAGATTTCCTAATTTGCTTTCTATTGCTATGATAAAACATTCTGACCAGGAGCTGGAGATGACTCAGCAGTTAAGAGCACTGGCTGTTGGGGACTGGAGAGATGGCCTAGTGGTTAAGAGTGCCGATTGCTTTTGCAGAGGACCCGGGTTCGATCCCCAGCACCCACATGGTGGCTAAGAACCATCTTTAACTCCAGTTCCAGGGGAATCCGACACCCTCTTCTGACCTCCATGGCATTGCACAGCACAGGTGCACAGACCTGCATGCAGACAGTACATTCATACACATACCAAAAAAATTTTTTTTTAATTTTTTAAAAAGAGCACTGGCTGCTCTTACAGAGGACCCAGGTTCAATTATTAGCACCCACACGGCAGCTAACAACCACCCATAACTCCAGTTCCAGGGGATCTGACGCTCTCTTCTGACCTCCGGGTCCACTCACAAACATGCATGCAAAACACTTGTACACATAAGATTAAAAATTAAAAAAGTGCTGGGCGTGGTGGCGCACGCCTTTAATCCTAGCACTTGGGAGGCAGAGGCAGGCAGATCTTTGTGAGTTCAAGGCCAGGCTGGTCTACAGAGCGAGTTCCAGGACAGCTGGGGCTACAGGGAGAACCTGTCTCAAAAAGACCCCCCAAAAAAACCCCAAAAAAACCCTATTCCCCACTTGGTAGATGGCAACTCTGTATTTGTAACTGCTCAACCCCAAAACTGGGATTTATCTGAACTGATTTGCATATTCCACATCCAAGCCATGGTAAATTTCTGTTAAAAAAACAAAACAAAAAAATATTCAGAATACAGCACTTCTCACAACCTCCACCTTAACTATGATAGTGATAAGTCTCTTATTTAATATCCCTACTTCTATCACTACTTCCCAATAGTTTATTCTCAACCTAGTAGTCAGTGATTCTTTATATCAAAACATAAATCACATTATGACACTTTTCTGTCACCTCCAATGACTAGCTCTCCTTTCACTTTGAACCAAAGTATTGACATCATCAACCCCTCACAGAATCCGCCCCAGCACTGATTTCATTCTCTTTCCCTGCTATTCACTCTACCCATACTGGCCTCCTGATTCTTTTTTAAAACACACAACTATGAGGGCTGGAGAGATAGCTCAGCAGTTAAGAGCAATGACTGCTCTTGCAGAGGACCTGGGTTTGATTCCCAGCATACACATGGCAGCTAAGAACCATCTTTAACTCCAGTTCCAGGGAAATCCCATGCCCCCTTCTGACCTCGGTAGCATTGCACGACACGGGTGTACCTACCTACATGCAGAAAGTACACTCATACACATAAGAAGTAAAAACAATAACAACAAAACACAAATATGTTACCATCCTAAGACCTCTGTTTTAACCACCCCTTCTAAGAGCTATCTACTTATACTCTGCCTGATATAATTCATAACACTCCTTTAACTCCTCCAAATCTTTGAAAAAAAGTCACCAGAGACAGCTCACACCTCAATCAGTGATCCTAATTAACACTATTTACAACCTGTTACGACTTGATCCCCTTATTTTCCTCCAGAGAATTTATCACAGTCTAACATGCTATAACATTTACTTCTATTTCCTGCATTAGGATCTAAGAAAAAGTGTTAGTAACATTTGATATATATGTAAAAAGTGTTAGTAATATGTGATATATATGTATATGTGTGCATGCATACATAAGTCCAATATCCACTATTTACTATACTTTTGTCCTGTTTCCAAAGGAATTCCCACCAACACTTGAGCTGCATTTCTCCAATCTTCTTCTTTTTCATAAATAGATGCAAGATGTTGTCTTATGGAAGCAACCTAAAATAACAATAGACATACATATTACTGTAGTAATGTTCTCATTCAACACATTAAGCTGACAAAGAGCAGATGTTTATGTAGACTATTCGTTTTCCATAAAGTATGTATCACATATTAGAACACTGAACTGAAATATCACATTTCTACAATGTGAATTTGGGCAATATTTTCATTTAAATATTAAACTTTGCTTTTATGTTGTTACATATATGATGCTGGAGTTTTCCCTATTTTCAGCTTAATTAATAATTTTACTAGGACTGACAAGATAGCTCATTGAGTAAAGGTGCTTGCCTCAAAAGTATGACCTGAGTTCAATTCCTAGAATACACGTAAGATGGAAGGAGAACAAACTCCTCAGTTGTCCCCTGACTGACATGTATGTGCTCTCGGACACACGTGTACACACATTGTGGTGGTTTGAATGAGTGTCCCCCATAGGCTCTAGGTATTCAGACATTTGTCTCCAGTTGGTGGTGCTGTTTCTGGAGGTCTTAGAAGGTGTGGCCATGCTGGGGGAAGTGTGTCACTGGGGGTGGGCTTAGTGAGCTTAACAAGCCTCGTGCTCTACAGTTGCTCTCTCTTTGCTTCCTGTGCTCTTTGCGAGATGTGACCCTCGGTTTGCTGCTCCAGATCCAGCCACCACGCCTCCTGCCACAATGGACTAATTCCCTGGAACCGCCAATCGTAAGCTCAAATAAACTCTTCCTTTTATAAGTTCCTTGGTCTGGTGTTTTATCACAGCAACAGAAAACTGACTAATACAGTTATTGGTACCAGAGAGTGGGCTGTTGGCTGTGAAGAACCTGACCATGTGTATGTTTGGAGAAGTGTGGAAGACTTTGGAACTTTGGGCTGGAAAGGCTGTTGACTATTATAAGCAGAGCTTAAAGGGCCATTCTAGTGGAGGCCTGGAAGAAAGCATGGCTGCAAAAGATGTGGTCCCAGGGGAAAATAAAGACTTAGGCAGCAACCAGGATATTTTGATAAAGAGTCTGGCAGCAGTTTGCCCACAGCCCAGATGCTTGCCTGATGCTAAGTTGAAAAGCAGTGGACTGATGTCTTTGGCGGAGGATATTTCAAGACAGCCTAATGTAGAAATGGTGGCGTGGCTTTTAATGGTGAATATTATACAGATCTACAGTGAAAAAGAGCAGATGGAGCAGAAAGAAATGCAAAATGTACAGTTTGGCTCTGATAACTGCACTAGGAAGATTAAAGGTGGGGCCAAGGCATGTGAAGGAGAGGTTGGATCTGAAAACTGCACTAGGAAGATTAAAGGTGGGGCCAAGGCATGTGAAGGAGAGGTTGGATCTGAAAACTGCACTAGGAAGATTAAAGGTGGGGCCAAGGCTTGTGAAGGAGAGTTTCCTTTTGATAAGGAGTTTAAAGTGATTAAGGAAGGGCTTCGAGATTTACAAGTAAACAAAAGAATCAGTACCTTCAGGGCAAGACCACACCCAGCTAATCCTCCAGCAAGTCCAGGGCAGAGAAAAGTAGCAAATGTGGTTGAAATGGGCCAGGGTCTGGCCCGAACTTGCAGCCAGATTCGGCAATTTCATTCACGTGGTGCTGGCTTTAGAGACATGAAGTTTGCAAGAGTGAAGGGGTCATCAGCTCTTCCTCCACGGTTTCAGAGAGCCAAAGAGGCCAGGAAGAGTACAGCAGGGGTGTCCCTGAATAAAGAAGGCCGTGATAGGCCACTGCGTGAAGCTGTGAGTATGAAGCCTGGTTGGCAGCGGAGACCCCAAGAAGACTTTCGAGATGCCAGACCTGTGAGATATTTGCCAAGGAGAGCTGCATACGGGGAGTGGTACCAGCCTAAGAAAGAGATGTATGTTGCAAGCAAAGCTGGAAGAGCTGAGCCGTGTAAGCCCTTTGGAAGTCAAGTCCCAGAAGTCGCATGTGGAGCTACAGGACTTGGCGTTTGCCCTGCTGGTTTTCGGTCTTGTTTTGGTCCAGTATTTCCTCACTATGCCTCTATTCCTCCCTTTTGGAATGGGAATGTGTATTCGGTTCCACTGTACATTGGGAGTATGTAATTTGCCTTTTGATTTTACAGGAGCTTACAGTTAAGAGATTGGCCTGAGTCTCAGAAGAGACTTTGGACTGTGGACTTTTGAATGACATTGAAACTGGTAAAGACTATGGGGACTTTTAAGGTTGGACTAAATGCGTTTTGCATTTTATATGGTCAGGAGCCTATGGGGGCCAGGGAGTGGAATGTGGTGGTTTGAATGAGTGTCCCCCATAGGCTCTAGGTATTCAGACATTTGTCTCCAGTTGGTGGTGCTGTTTCTGGAGGTCTTAGAAGGTGTGGCCATGCTGGGGGAAGTGTGTCACTGGGGGTGGGCTTAGTGAGCTTAACAAGCCTCGTGCTCTACAGTTGCTCTCTCTTTGCTTCCTGTGCTCTTTGCGAGATGTGACCCTCGGTTTGCTGCTCCAGATCCAGCCACCACGCCTCCTGCCACAATGGACTAATTCCCTGGAACCGCCAATCGTAAGCTCAAATAAACTCTTCCTTTTATAAGTTCCTTGGTCTGGTGTTTTATCACAGCAACAGAAAACTGACTAATACACACATCATACACACGCATACACAGTAATGGATAAAATGAAGTTAAAAATAACTTTACTAAAACTGAAGTTGGAGTTAAAACATTCTACTATCTGATTTTACATTATAAATGGTGTTTGACACAGTTTTATAAAAAACAAAACTGAGGTATTACTTATTCCCTACAAGAATTTAATGACATCAAATCACAAAAATAATTGCTGTAATTTTAAGATTAGAATTGTACCTGCTCTTCAAACGAAATGACTCTAGGCTGGATCTTTTCCAAAGTGAAGTGGTAAATTTCTTTGGCTGTGCTATCAGGCAGGTTAGGGAGATGTGTACAGAAATCAGTGAGCAACTGTCGTGAGATCACAAGACTAACATTCTCATTTACCACTGTTTGAAAAAAATGAGATAGAAAATATGAATATAAAAATTTTCATTAAGCAATCAAATGCTCCTTAAAATGTATAGTGAAAACATTCTATGAGGACAGCTTTCAAGGTATAATTACAGATTTCCATATTGTTATCATCTTGTTATGCAATGTTTCCTTTTCTTTGTTTGTTTGTTTTGAGATAGTCTCACTGTGTAGCCCTGGCTGACCTGGAACTCAAAGATTGGCCTGCTTCTTCTTCCTGAGTGCTGGGATTAAAGGTATGCACCAGGACACCCAGCAAAAAAATACAGTAACTTCATTTATTTTATTTATTATTTTATGTGTAGGAGTGTACTGTCTGCATGTAAGTAGATGCACCCGTGTCATGCAATGCTTCGGAGGTCAGAAGAGGGTGTTGGATTCCCCTGGAACTGGAGTTAAAGACGGTTCTTAGCCGCCATGTGGTGCTGGGAATCGAACTGGGTCTTCTGCAAGAACAGTCGGTGCTCTTAACCGCTGAGTCATCTCTCCGGCCCAAAATACAGTAACTTCTAAGAAATAGAAACAGTTGGAAAAAATAATGGTTGAGAATTTCATTCTTTCTTTTTCCTGTTTATTTTCTACAAAGTGAAGACACAGAGCATCTATACCTTATGTCCTTTTATCTCAAACAGCCTCAAAGCAGAGTTAAAGAAAATAGTGAATTCACAATTATGCCATTTCTACTTTTCCATAAAAAGTTCAGTCAGCATTGGACATACCAACGTTTATATGAGGTATCACTCTTTGTGATTAACATCAGAGTCCTAAGGGTAAACTGATTACTCAGAATTTATTTTTTCTATGCTTCTGTTTCCTTATCTATGACATAGCTACTATAAACTGCCCCTTAAGATTTCTATGAAGCTTAAACACACTAATATAGAAAGTACTCTAAACAACCTGGCACTTAAGAAATGTTAGTTATAGGGGCTGGAGAGATGGCCTAGCGGTTAAGAGCACCGACTGCTCTTGCAGAGGACCTGGGTTCAATCCCCAGCACCCACATGGCGGCCGAAAACCATCTGAAACTCCAATTCCAGGAGAACTCCAGCTCCAGGGGAATCCGAGACCCTCTTCTGACTTCCGCGGCATTGCACGACACGGGTGCACAAACTTGCATGCAGTAGTACATTCATACACATACAGAAATAAATAAAATAAAAAAAAAAAAGAAATGTTAGTTATAATTATCATTATATTTTTATTCAGTGCTGAGGATGGAACCCAGACCTTGTGCATACTATTTTTATTGGTGTTTTTATTTATTTATATATTCTTTGGTCTTTTCAAGACAGGGTCTCCCTGTAGCCCCAGCTGTCCTGGAACTCACTCTGTAGACCAGGCTGGCCTTGAACTCACAAAGATCAACCTGCCTCTGCCTCAGGAGTGCTAGGATTAAAGGTGTGCGCCACCATGCCTGGCTTATTTATTCATTTTTTAAGACAGGGTCTCACTATATAGCCCAAGCTGATCTCCAACTCATAGAGATCCAATTGCCTCTGCCTCCCCAGTGCTGGGATTAAAGGTGAGTGCTGCCATACCAGGCCACTTACATATTTAAATATGTCATAAGATTGTGAATACCGCTTAGATAAAAAATCATTCAAATGAGCTGGGCGTGGTGGCACATGCCTTTAATCCTAGCACTTGGGAGGCAGAGGCAGGGATCTTTGTGAGTTCAAGGCCAGCCTGGTCTACAGAGCGAGTTCCAGGACAGTTGGGGCTACAGGGAGACCCTGTCTGGAAAAGAACAACAACAACAACAACAACAACAACAACAAAATCATTCAAATGTTAAAGCAGCAATTAGTATGAAAATAAAAGATGATTCAGGCTGGGTGTGGTGGTACACGCCTGTAATTCCAGCACTTGGGAGGCAGAGGCAGGCAGATCTCTGTGAGTTTAAGGCCAGCCTGGTCTACATAGTGAGTTCCAGGCCAGCTGGGGCTACAGGGAGACCCTGTTTAAAAAAAAAAAAAAAAAAAAAATGATTCAAAAGTTGTTTAGTTAATATAAATGTCCTTAATTATAGACTTTCTTCTCTTATTTTTTATTGTTATTAAACTTTTTCCATATATCATACATCATTCCTCATCAAATCTAGAGTCACTTCCCTTTCCATGCCCCCATCCCACCTTAGTTCCCACACTCTGCCACACATGTATAGACTACTTTTCTTGGGGATCTTTGGATTTTAATTTTATATAAAGACCAAAATTTATAAAAAGTATTATTCTCTTGCTACCATAATAGAATATTCCTAATAAAGCTATGCTGAGCCAGGCATGGTGGCACATGCCTTTAAGCTACAGGGAAACCCTGTCTCGAAAAGCACCCCCCCAAAAAATAAATAAATAAATAAATAAAGCTATGCTGATTAGTTTTTCTGAAACCACTGGCAGTTTGCCTAATACTGCAGGTAGCAACTTAACAGTTTTTATACTTAATTAATTTATATTATATGAATTGGAATTTATTATTAGATAATACTTGATGTAAATTGAGAGTTCTCTACAATTGCAATTGGCATTTAAAACCAAAACTACTACACAAACTAGCATTATTCAGGGAAAGATAAATAAATAAGGACAGTAAAAGGACAATAAATCAGAAAACCTAGTTTCTAGTCTGGCTTTGCCACTTGTAAGCTAACTGCCCTAGAAGGTGACTTGGGTGTAGGGGAGTTAATGTCCCCTGAGATTGGCTTTACAACATATATGACAACTACATGTCTAGTCACAAGACAATTAAAGTAGCCTATGTGATGGACACTGTGTGTGAGAACGCAAAGCACCCATCATTAAGCACCATCAATGTTCTTAATTCAGTATGAATTTCAGCCTAAATTCTGAGTAATTTTCATGATAAATATTTTGTAAGTAGAGACTAGGGAAAAATCCATTGGAAAATGGGAATTTCTACTTCTCAATTCAAAGATAACATTCTTTTTTTTTTTTTTTAAATTTTATGTGTATGAGTGTACTGTCTGCATGTAGGTTTGTGCACCCGTGCAATGCCGCGGAGGTCAGAAGAGGGTGTGGGATTCCCCTGGAACTGGAGTCAAAGACAATTCTCAGCCACCATGTGGGTGCTGGGAATCGAACCTGGGTCCTCTGCAAGAGCATTCGGTGCTCTTAACCACTGAGCCATCTCTCCAGCCCAAAGATAACATTCTTAATATTAACAGTGAACACACGGCAAGTGCTTAAATGCCAGCACCTTAGAATGCTTATTCACTTATTTAATCTCCCATCAATTCTACAGGGTGTCACATTCTCATTTTGTAAATGAAAGAGGTACAAAAAACTTAACTTACCCAAGATCATAAATTAGCATATCAAGATCTGAATCCAATGAAAACTGGATTCAATGAAAAATAATCAAATTATAAATAGTTTAAATTCTGGAATAAGACAATCTCAAAGCATATTTAGCATTGATGATTTGTTTTAATAAAAAAAAATTAATTAAAAAAAAGGTTTTTAAGAAAGCTTTAAAGTTCTAGCTCTGTAATATGAGACAAACATGGCTTCCACTTACTTGCTTCCACAAAAGCTTTCAATGCTTCTAGTTGTTCTGCCCCGGATAACTGAATGGCTTTTTCCAGGATCTGCCGATATCTAAAGCATTATCAAACAAAAATAATGTGGTTGTTAGCTCTAAATGTCAACATGGCATGATTTAGAATCACCTGGGAGGAGGGCCAATGGGGAATTGCCGAGATCAGGGTGACAATGAGCAGGTCTGTGGGGGGAAATATTAATGTTAATTGAGGGATCAACACGCCCCCACTATGGATGGCACCATTTCCTGTCAGGGAATCCTGAATGGAACAAGCTAGCTGAGCACAAGTGTGTGATGCCTTATTCTCCCTCCGCACTTGACTGTGGACAGGACTAGCTGCTTCTACTTCCTGCTGCCTTGACTACCTGGCAGTGACGCACTGTGCTCTGGAATTGTGAGGGGAAAACAGATCCTTTCACCCTTAAGTTGCTCGTCAGGGTACTTCACGACAGCAACAGAAACTAAGACAAAGAAACTAGATGAAACTAAGACAAATATTTTATTTTTTTAGACAAGGTCTCCCTGCAGCCCCAGCTGTCCTGGAACTCTCTATGTAGATCAGGCTGGCCTTGAACTCACAGAGTGCCTCCTGAGTGTTGGGATTAAAGGTGTCCACCACCATGCATAGCCACAAATATTTTCTTTTTTTTTTTTTTTTGCCACAAATATTTTCTAATGCAAACTTTGAAGTTCATTTATTCATTTGCTTGTCTATTTATTTTTGGTTTTTGGAGTTAGTGTTTCACTATGATATTGTCAAGCTGGCCTCAAGCACCCTGTGTGGGCCCAAACTGGCTCTGAGATCCCTGTGTAGCCCAGCTGCCTTGGAACTCTTGACCGTCCTCTCTGCGTCTTGGACACTAGGGTTACAGTTGTGGCACTTGTGACACTAGGTTACAGTTGTAACCCCTACTTACTCATTCCACCTCTGACTATGATGTACACTCTCTTCTAGTCACCCTAATTCTTTCAAAGTTTTCTTTTTTTTGGTCTTTTTGAGACAGGGTCTGGCTGTCCTGGAACTCACTCTGTAGACCAGGCTGGCCTTGAACTCACAGAGATCCGCGTTCCTCTGCCTCCCAAGTGCCAGGATCAAAAGCGTGTGCCACCATGCCCGGCATTTATTTATTTCTATATGTGTATCAATGTACTGTCTGCATGCAAGTCTGTGCACCCATGTCATGCAATGCCGCGGAGGTCAGAAGAGGGTCTCAGATTCCCCTGGAACTGGAGTTCTCCTGGAATTGGAGTCCCAGACAGCTCTTGGCCGCCATGTGGGTGCTGGGGATCGAACCCGGGTTCTCTGTAAGAGTGGTAGGCCATCTCTCCAGCCCCCAAAGTTTTCTTTATAACACACTGAACTTCTTTTTTTTTTTTAAGTTTCCACGTCAGCACAAGAAATACTAAATCTTGGGGCTCCAGAGATGTCTCAGTGGATAAAGGTACTTGTTGCCAGGTAACAATCTGAGTTCAATCCCTGAAACTCACATGGTAGAAGGAGAGAACTGATTTTTCCCACAAGTTGTTCTTGGATCTCTATACATGTACCATGGCACACACACACTAAATTGTAACTTAAAATTTTTTTTAAAGAAACACTAAATCTGTAATTCTTTTTTTTTTTTTTAAAGTTTTTTTTTTTTTTATTTTTTTTTTTTTTTTTTTTTTTTTTTTTTTTTTTTTTTTTTGTATGTGTTTGAATGTACTGTCTGCATGCAAGTTTGTGCACCCGTGTCGTGCAACGCCGCGGAGGTCAGAAGAGGGTATCGGATTCCCCTGGAACTGGAGTTCTCCTGGAATTGGAGTTTCAGACGGTTCTTAGCCGCCATGTGGGTGCTGGGGATCGAACCGGCGTCCTCTGTAAGAGCGGTCGGCGCTCTTAACCGCTAGGCTATCTCTCCAGCCCTAAATCTGTAATTCTAAGGTGCCATCTCCACTTTTTAGTGTTGGACACCAGAATATTTAAGTATTTTTCAAAACCATCAAAAAAGAAGTGGAATATAAAACTCTACATTACTGAATCTAAGGTCCCATTTTTTTTCTTCAGTGTTCAGTTTGAATTTGAACTGAAAAGCCATTTCCTTTTGAGTGTCTTAAAAAATAAACTATATTTTCCTTCAGTGGTATATTATACAGACACACAATAAATTATTTGAGGTGACGGAAAGGCTTTCCCTCTTGTAGATTTCATGAGTCTACAATCACCAACAATTGATGATATTGACTAGACAACAAAACCAAACAGTAGAGGGTGCATGTCTCTGTGTACAAAACAAACTGCACCAGGACAAATAAACTGACAGAATGCATTTTATGTTGTCAGACATTTAAATCAGTTCTACTAACTATTCCACCTAATATCTATGACCACATATGATTCATGTCAGCACTCTGAAAACAAGGGAAATGCTAAAAATAAACAAAGACAATTATCAGGCGATGGTAAATTCCTTCCTAAAATCAAACTCTAGGAGGGCAGAGGTTTTTTGTTGCTGTTATTCTGTTTTGTTTATTGAATTATGTATAATATCTCACAAAGTACTTGGCACATTATAAACACTGAAATATTTAACAGTACCAGTAATTATTTATTTATTTATTTATTTAGTCTTTTTGAGACAGGGTCTCCCTATAGCCCTGGCTGGCCTGGAACTCACTCTGTAGACCAGACTGGCCTTGAACTCACAGAGATCTGCCTGCCTCTGCCTCCCGAGTGCAGAGATTAAAGGCGTGCGCCACCATGCCCGACCTAAGACGGTTCTTAGCCGCCATGTGGGTGCTGGGAATCCAACCCGGGTCTTCTGCAAGAGCAGTCAGTGCTCTTAACTGCTGAGCCATTTCTCTTAACTGCTGAGCCATATCTTACTTATGAGTATACTGCCTGCATGTGTATAGGTGCACCCATGTCATCCAATGCCCAAGGAGGTCAGAAGAGGCATTGAATCCCTTGGAACTGAACTTATGGATAGTTGTTGGCTGCCATGTGGGTGCTGAGAATCGAACCCCAGTCCTCTGCAAGACCAGCCAGTGCTCTTAACCACTGAGCCATCTCTCCAGCAATTAAAAGTATTATTATCATCATTTTGATCTTTTTGAGACAGGGTCTCCCTGTAGCCCCAGCTGGCCTGGAACTCAGAGAGATTCACCCACTTTTGCCTCCTGAGTACTGGGATTACAGGTGTGTGCCACCACGTCCAGCTTAATTTTTTTTTAAAGAATATAAAAGGTCCAGTGAGATGGCTAACCAGGCAAAAGCACCATGCAAGCCTGATGACCTGTACTCAATCTCCAGAACCCATGATGGAATGACAACTCCAAAAATTGTCCCCTGAACTCTACCTCTACAAGCATCTACACAAACACACACACACACACACACACACACACACACACACACACACAGAGTAATAATAAATACAAAAAAACAAGTAAATAAGCCAGGTGATGCACACCTTTAATCCCAGCACTGGGAGGCAGATGGATCTCTTTGAGCTCAAGGCCATCCTGGTCCACATAGAGAGTTCCAGGCCAGCTGGGGCTACAAGGAGACCCTGCCTCAAAAACAAACAAACAATAAAAAAACAAAACAAAACAAAAAAACCACCCATAAATACGAAGCCTGATGTCCTTTGCTAGTCATCAAAAGTAAGATGGTAAAGTGGCCCTAAGAGGCAAAGCTGCCATTTCTGGGAGACTAGCACAGCTGGATCAATGTGATTCAAGTTCCTTGACTGACAAACTAGGAAACATAGCACAGTGATTACAAATTTAACAAGGATTATCTGGAAGAAAACAAAATCTTTGTCCTAGCCTCCTAGCAGGTACCTGGGGGTAAATGATATTCTGAAACACAGCATCCTTAGCCTTAAATCATTTCTAAAAATAGTCTGTAAAAAAGAATTTTTTTCTGGGCGTGGCAGAGGCAGAGGTGGGTGGATCTCTGTGAGATTGAGGACAGACTGGCCTAAATAACAGGTCCCAGGCCAGCTGGGGCCACAGGGAGGCCGTCCCAAAAAGACCAAAAAAAAAAAAAAAATTTAAGGCTGGAGAGATAGCTCAGTGGTTATGAGCACCTGTTGCTCTTTCGTGGGATCTGGTTTTGGTTCCTAGCACCTGCATGGAGGCTAACAACTGTCCATAACTCTAGTTTCAGAAAACCAATGTCCTCTTCTGGCCTCTGCTGGCATTGCATGAAAGTGGTGCATTTCCATACAAGCAGACAAAACACAAACATAAAATAAAAATAAATTTTAAAATATTTTTAAAGAAAGAAAGAATTTTCCAGGGACTGATGAAATGACTTGTGGTTAAAAGCACATACTGCGGGGCTGGAGAGATAGCCTAGCGGTTAAGAGCACCGACTGCTCTTGCAGAGGACCTGGGTTCGATCCCCAGCACCCCCATGGCGGCTAAGAACCGTCTGTAACTCCAATTCCAGGAGAACTCCAGTTCCAGGGGAATCCGAGACCCTCTTCTGACCTCCGAGGCATTGCACGACACGGGTGCACAGACCTACATGCAGACAGTACACTCATACACATAAAAAAATAAATAAAAATTAAAAAAAAATAAATAAAAATGACTTAAAAAAAAAAAAGCACATACTGCTCTTCCAGGAGACCAGAGTTCAATTCCTAGCATCCATTTTAGGTAGCTTACAACAGTATATAACTCTAGCTCCAGAGGATTCAATGCCTGTGGCCTGCACAGCCACCTGCACTCACATACAAATAGCTATAAATATACCCATGATTATAAATAAAGTAAATCACCAGGAATGGTTTTGCCTGCCTTTAAACCCAGCATGAAAGAGATAGAGGTAGGCACATCTCTGTGAGTTCAAAGCCAGCTAGGGCTAAAGGGAGACCCTGTCTCAAAAAGACAATAAAAAAAAAAAAAATTAAATAAATAAATGTAAATCTTGGGGCTGGAGAGATGGCTCAGAGATTAAGAGTACTGACTGCTCTTGCAGACGATCTGGGTTTGATTCCCAGCACCCACATGGAGGCTAACAACTATCTGTAACTCCAGTTCCAAGAGAATCCAATGCCCTCTTCTGACCTCCACAGGCACTACACGGCACAGGCACACTTACATACATGTAGGCAATATACTCATACACATAAAATAAAAATAATAAATAAAATTTAAAAAATAAATCTTTTAAAAAGTGCCAAAAGGGGCTGGAGAGATGGCCTAGTGGTTAAGAGCACCGACTGCTCTTGCAGAGGACTGGGGTTTGATCCCCAGCACCCACATGGCGGCTGAGAACTGTCTTTAACTCTAGTTCCAGGGGAATCCGACACCCTCTTCTGACCTCCACACCATTGCACGATACAGGTGCACAAACCTACATGCAGACAGTACATTTATACACATACAAAAATAAATAAAATTTTAAAAAATATTTTTAAAAAGTGCCAACAAAGATTAGTAAAGTACATGACAATATTAGCTAGGAGCAACAAAAGCAACAGACAATTGCAACTATCAGGGACTAATACTGAAGTTGTAAAAGTAACACAACTATGCCTACCATGTTTATATAAAGATAAGCTTTTAGGGCTGGAAAATGGCTCAGCAGGTAAAAGCACTGACTGGTCTTGCAGAGGATCGGGTTCAGTTCCCAGCACCCACGTGGTGGCTAACAACCATCTGTGACTCCAGTTCTAGGGGATCTGATGCTTTCATCCAACCTCCACAGGCATTGTACAACATAGGTGCATATACACACGTGTAGGCAATACACTCAGACACATAAAATAAAAATAATAAAAGCCGAGCGTGGTGGTGCATGCCTTTAATCCCAGCACTTGGGAGGCAGAGGCAGGCAGATCTCTGTGAGTTCAAGGCCAGCCCAGTCTACAAAGCAAGTTCAGGCCAGCTGGGGCTACAGGGAGACCCTGTCTCAAAAAAAAATAATAATAATAAAACAATTTTTAAAAGATAAGCTTTCAAATTCAGTAAGAAACTAGGAACCATAAAAAGTATCATTTGGAGGGGGCTGGAGAGATAGCCTAGCGGTTAAGAGCACTGACTGCTCTTGCAGAGGACCCGGGTTCGATCCCCAGCACCCACATGGGGGCTAAGAACCGTCTGTAACTCCAATTCCTGGAGAACTCCAGTTCCAGGGGAATCTGAGACCCTCTTCTGACCTCTGCGACATTGCATGACACGGGTTCGCAAACCTACATGCAGACAGTACGTTCATACACATGCAAAAATAAATAAAATTAAAATATACATATATAAAAAAAGTATCATTTGGAGAAAGAATCATCAAAAATTTCAGAACTGAGAATATAACCAACTTAAACACCCAACAGCAGTTAAAAACACATTGAGAACAGATAAACTAGAAGGTGTATTAAAGGACCTATCTAGGATGAGGCATAGAGACGAAAAATACATAAGACAGAATAAGAAACACAGAAGTTACACACCTGAGACCAGGAATGGTGTTCACAGCTTTAATCCCAGTGCTTCAGAAGCTAAAGCAGGAGGATTATACACCCGAAAGTCAGTCTGAGCTACGGAGATAGTGTGTCAATAAATGAGAGGCAGGCAGGTAGGCAGACACTTCTCAGAACTGTTCAAAGACTCTAACCCACTGGGCTTCCCAGTGAAGTGCAGCCAGGTAACATGACAGAATATTTACAGAAAGTGGTCACAGTCCTTTCACTCCCTATATCCATCCCCCTTTGCAATGTGACTACAAAGCTCTTCACATAAAAAACAGGACTTCATTTAGTTACTCTGACTCCAAACTTGTTGAGCGACAGAATTCTAGTTCCGAGCTGAAACCTTAAGAGACTGAACACACCTTTATCTCTGGGACTCTGCTGTTGTCTCATACTAGCCACAAAATCAGAGCTGCACTCCTAGCCTGCGGCTGACTATAGATAGATGCAGGAGACCATTTGGGGCAGAAAACTATTCAGCGCAGTCCAAGCCAAACTCCCAATCTACAAAACTGTGAACTAAATAAATGATTCTTATTTTAAGCCACTAAGTTTTATGAGTGGCTTATTTCACAGTAAAAGGCAACTGATACAGATAACTAACAATTATGATATATAAAAATTCATTGAAGTTGCCAAAATTCAAAACAAGCACTAATATAATTTTCAGGAGAAATCCTCTATAGCAATCTGTTGATCTTTAAATACTCCAATTTAGGGGCTGGAAAGATGGCTCAGCAGTTAAGAGCACTAACTGCTCTTGCAGAGGACCCGGGTTTGATTCCCGGCACCCACATGGCAGCTACGAACCATCTTTAATTCCAGTTTCACTGGAATCTGACACCCTCTTCTGACCTCTGCAGCATTGCACAACAAGGTTGTACCTACCTAGGTGCAGACAGTATACTCAAACATATAAAATAAAATAAAAAATAGAACTGTGTTGTCATGAATTAAACACTTTATTTATTTATTTATTTAGGCTTTTTTTTGAGACAGGGTCTCCCTGTAGCCCCAGCTGTCCTGGAACTCACTCTGTAGACCAGGCTGGCCTTAAACTCACAAAGATCCGCCTGCCTCTGCCTCCCGAGTACTAGGATTAAAGGCATGTGCGCCACCAAGCCTGGCTATGAATTAAATACTTTAAAATAAACAAATAAATAAGCAAATAAATAAATAAATATTCCAATTTAGTGGCAATGGGAACTACTGATGGAAGATATTCTAGGTATGCTAGGCAAAAACAAAAGTTCATTATTTGTTTGGAAACTCAGACAAGAGAATTGCTGTGAGTTCAAGGCCGGCTTGGTCTATACATAGTGCATTCCAGACTATTCAGGGCTACACAATGCGATTATGGGTTGTTTGTTTGTTTGTTTGTTTTTCTTTGATTGGGCTTGTTTTTTTGTTTTGTTTTTGTCTTTTTGAGACAGGGTCTCCCTGTAGCCCCAGCTGTCCTGAAACTCACTCTGTAGACCAGGCTGGCCTTGAACTCACAAAGATCCTGGAACCGGGCAAGATTAGGAAAGCAGCCCAGGCAACACTGAATCCTGAGGGAAAAAAATTATCTGTTTTACACCACTAAGTTTTTTAATTTATTAAATAGCAACAGATTACGCTGGGCGTGGTGGCATGCACCTTTAATCTTAGCACTCGGGAGGCAGAGGCAGGCAGATCTCTGTGAATTCAAGGCCAGCCTGGTCTACAGAGTGAGTTCCAGGACAGCTGGGGCTAGAGGGAGACCCTGTCTCAAAAAGACCAATAAATAAATAAATAAATAAATAGCAACAGGTAAAAGAAGCATCCGGTGGAGAGGTGCCACTGTTATCTCCAATTCAGAGATAAAAAGGTAAATGGTAAGCTGAAGTTTCAGAATTCAAGGTTTGAAAAGCTGGATCTTCTCTGGTAACTAATGGACTTGAGTTTTCTTCAACATAATAAAAAAAGCAAAGCAAATATGAGGCAATATGTAAGCTTTACTTTCATCCAAATCTGTAAATATTATTATTAATACATGCAAAAAAAGAATAAGCCATGAAGACGTAGTCAACTTATTTCCAAGCTAGGCATGGTGGAACATGTTTTTAATCCCATCACTCTGGAGACAGAAGCAGATCTCTGAGACTGAGGCCAGCCTTTGTCTAAATAACTAATTCCAGGCTAGCAGGGGCTACACAGACCCTGTCTCAAAGAAAACGAAACAAGGCACCCAACAACTTATTCCAACCCACAAAATACATCAATAATGTATTCACTGGCTGCCTAATAACAAACACAACAATCCTATGGCTTTTTGTATATACCAGCTACTGTACTAAATGTTTAAGTGTGTTACACACACACACACACACCAATACACCCATATTTTATTTGTATGAATGCATTGCCTACATGATGTATGTAAGTGCACCCATGTCCTGCAAAGCCCGAAGATGTCAGAAGAAGGTGTCGGATCCCCTAGAACTGGAGTTATGGATGGTTGTTAGCTGCCATGTGGGTGCTGGGAATCAAACCCCAGTCCTCTGCAAAAGCAGTCAGTGCTCTTAACCAATGAGCCATCTCTCCTGTCCCATTACTGTTTTTTTTTTTTTTTTTTTTTTTTTTCCTTTTTGAGACTGGGTCTCCCTGTAGCTCCGGCTGTCCTGGAACTCACTCTGTAGACCAGGCTGGCCCCGAACCCACAGAGATCCGCGTGCCTCTGCCTCCCAAGTGCCAGGATTAAAGGCGTGCGCCACCACGCCCGGCATTTATTTATCTCTGTGTATCAATGTACTGTCTGCATGCAAGTCTGTGCACCCGTGTCGTGCAATGCCGCGGAGGTCAGAAGAGGGTTTCGGATTCCCCTGGAACTGGAGTTCTCCTGGAATTGGAGTTTCAGACGGTTCTCGGGCCGCCATGTGGGTGCTGGGGATCAAACCCGGGTCCTCTGTAAGAGCAGTCGGCGCTCTTAACCGCTAGGCCATCTCTCCAGCCCCCATTACTGTTTTCTTACACAGAAAAAAGCTGCACAAAGTAATAAGCCCAAGATATAGAACTGAATTTCCCACTAATAAAATAGATTATTACATCTACTATCAGAGAAAAGGCAGCAAAACCCACATACCACATACACACCAATTCCATGTTCACTTTTGAGTAAGTGTATTCCATTAACTGGATCAACGTGATCTCAGCTGTCAGAATGTAAACATTAGGGTCCATTTGAGGTACAACTTAAACAGAAGGTATGACCATTACGAAAGAGCAAAGCTGTGAAATCTAAGAAAAGAAAATGAATAAAACTGTTGAGCAACTGCTTGCAGGCCAAGCACATGCCACAAATTTTAACTTGGAGTGGACCTAAGCATTGTAATATTTTGACTAGATTTCCTAGGCAGCCCCTGGAATCGTCTCTGTTCTAGACATCCTTGATCTCACATGAGTACTTTCTGCCTTAGTCCCCCTCTTCAGAGTTAGTGACAAAGTATCCAAAGCTCAAGGATCCACACACCACAAGTACTGAGTAGTTCTGGACGACATGACGTCGGCCAGACTGCTCGGCCCGTCAACTCGGAGAAGCCTTCCATTCAGAAAACTCAGCATCAAGGTAGACAATATAAATCTGCCTCCACCAGACCGGGTAGGGGGCTGCGGTCAAGAGAATTCAGATTTGGTGTGGAGGGCGGGCCAGCAATGAGGAGCGACTCAACGGACGGCAGCGGCCGCCAAGGGGGCCACTGCCTTCATCTCTCTAATCACGCTTCCACTAGCCAAAGGAAGCCGTAGGAAATGTTATGCAGGCCTTGGGGCCTTGGACCCCAGACCCAGTCCCCCTACGGCTTCCCGCAGCTCCCTGCACTTCTCTGCCCAGCCGAGTCCAGGCCCGCCCCCCTGTCCCCAGGCCTACCCTAGCCTCACGCCCAAGAGCCAACGGCAACTCAAGGAAGGTCAATTTGTGGCTTCATTCCCAGCCCTGTACTCCTAGGATATACTCACTTGCCCGCCAGATCTTTATGAGAGCCGCTCGAATTCATAAGCTGGGCCAAATCCTGTCGCACGGCCGCCGCCATCTTTCATCCACCTCAGCGACAGCCGCGGGACCTCTCGAAGCCAAAAAGAAAACGAGTATGGTCCTCCAGACTGAAGGCAGAGGGGACCCGAGGTGCCATAGAGTAGCGTCTTTGTGGGCCAGAGCGCCGAGGATGCAAGCCGGAATTAGCTCCGCCCTCAGGATTGAGTGACACGAAGCTCCTCACCTCCGGCCTGAGGCCCGCCCAGGCGTCCTGCGGAAATGCGGCCTCTCACGCTCCGATTTGGGATTGGCTGAAGAACTTGAAGGCGGTGTGTCGCTTGTGCAATTTCGGTAAGGTCCGGGTATGTTAAACTGGGGTGTCTTCGATAAGTTCCGTGTTTCAAGTCTAAGGTTTATCGTTCTTTTTTTAAGGTATTAATTAAACTATGTGTGGTGAAGAATGTGACTTGCTTTTATTCCCAGTTCACTACAGTTCAGTGTTTTTTTTGTTGGTGGTGTTTTGTTTTTTTTTTTAGTACCTGCGGGGCCTGGTGGCGCACGCCTTTAAAACCTAGCACTTGGGAGACAGAGGCTGGTGAATTTCTTGTGAGTTCGAGGCCAGCCTGGTCTACATAGTGAGTTCCAGGCCATCTGGGGCTACAGGGAGATCCTGTTAAAAAAAAAAAAAAAAAAAAAACTTACCTGGCAGGGAAGATGCCATGATCAAAAAGATGGTGATGGTTCTCCCAAGTGAGGCACTGCCGTTTAGCCTTGCAACATGTGAGAAACTCGATTGCATAATTGGTTGTGGGCTGCGTTTTTGCATTCCCCTGCCTCAAAATAGCCAGTTTTGGTGGCACTCGCCTGTAATACTACTGAAGAACGCATGGCAGGAAGATCAGGAGTTCAACCCCATTTTCCCCCACTTAGCAAGTTCCAAGCCAGCCTAGATTACCTAAAACACTGTCCCCCCCAAAGTCTGATACATAGTATATACACTTCTGGGTGTATCCCTTGTCCCCATCCCACCCTCACTCTTTTTTTTTTTTTTTTAAATTTTATTTATTTACGTATGTGTATGAATGTACTGTCTGCATGCAAGTTTGTGCACCCGTGTCGTGCAATGCCGCGGAGGTCAGAAGAGGGTGTCGGATTCCCCTGGAACTGGAGTTCTCCTGGAATTGGAGTTTCAGACGGTTCTCGGCCGCCATGTGGGTGCTGGGGATCGAACCCTGGTCCTCTGTAAGAGCCGTCGGCGCTCTTAACCGCTAGGATATCTCTCCAGCCCCACCCTCACTCTTTTAAGAAATGTGTATGAATGTATTACATGCGTGTATGTAAATGCACCCATGTATATATGTCACGGAGGTCAGAAGGTGTCCGATTCCCCTGGAACTGGAGTTACAGACAGTTCTTAGATGCCATGTGGATATTGGGAATCAAACCCGGGCCCTCTTCAAGAATAGCCAGTGCTCTTAACCACTGAGCCACATTCCAGCCCCACAACCCTATTTCTTTTTTTTTTTATTAGTCATACATCACACTTTGTCCAGGACATTGCTACTTTTCATCTGTTGTCCTGAAGTAATTATTAATAACACTAGAAATAGTTCTATTTGAAAAAAAGAGAAATAGTTCGTTTTATTTTTTTATTTTTTGGTATGTGTATGAATGTACTGTCTGCATATAGATTTATGCACCCCTGTGGTGCAATGCCATGGAGGTCAGAAGAGGGTGTCGGATTCCCCTGGAACTGGAGTTAAGGACGGTTCTCAACCGCCATGTGGGTGCTGGGGATCGAACTCTGCAAGAGCAGGCAGCGCTCTTGACCGCTAGGCCATCTCTCCAGCCCCGAAATAGTTCTATTTGAATGATAAGTCATATGGTCATCTTACCTTTAAGTGATTACATTCATTATGTCCGTGTCTTTATAAAAGCTCTTTCTGGGGCTGGAGAGATGGCCTAGCGGTTAAGAGCGCCGACCGCTCTTACAGAGGACCCGGGTTCGATCTCCAGCACCCACATGGCGGCCGAGAACCGTCTGAAACTCCAATTCCAGGAGAACTCCAGTTCCAGGGGAATCCGACACCCTCTTCTGACCTCCGCGGCATTGCACGACACGGGTGCACAAACTTGCATGCAGACAGTACATTCATACACATACAGAAATAAATAAAAAATTTTAAAAAACATTTTAAAAAAAATAATAAAATAAAAGCTCTTTCTGCTGGGCAAGCCTTTAATCCCAGCATAGTGAGCTCCAGGCCAGCTGGGACTAAAGGGAGACCCTACCTGGAAATGACCAAAAAAAAAAAAAAGTTCTTTCTTTTTCAGAACAAAGCTGCAAGGAAAAAAAAAGTTCTTTCTGCATAAACAAGCAAATAAATGAAAAATTTTTATCTTCCTTTCACAAAAAGTACTTACTCTTCTGCCTTGATGTTTTTACTTTTCCTAGAAATCTTACCTTATAACTCCAATCTTTAAAAAGTATAAGGTCAATTGGGGCTGGAGAGATGGCCGAGCGGTTGGGGACGCCGACTGCTCTTGCAGAGGACCCGGGTTCGGTCCCCAGCACCCACATGGCGGCTGAGAACCGTTTATAACTCCAATTCCAGGAGAACTCCAGTTTCAAGGGAGTCTGACACCCTCTTCTGACCTCCGCAGCGTTGCACGGCACGGGTGCACGGACCTGCATGCGGACAGTGCATTCATACACATAAAAAATAAATAAATAAAATTTAAAAAAAATTTTTTTTTAAGTATAAGGTCAAGCCAGGCGTGGTGGCTTTAGTCCTAGCACTCCGGAGGCAGAGGCAGGTGGATCTTTGTGAGTTCAAGGCCAGCCTGGTCTACCGAGTGAGTTCCAGGATGGCTGGGGCTACAGGGAGACCCTATCTCGAAAAGACCAAAAAAAACATTATATATATAAAAAAAGTATAAGGTCAAGCCGGGCGTGGTGGCACACACCTTTAATCCCAGCATTCGGGAGGCAGAGGCAGGTGGATCTCTGTGAGTTCAAGGCCAGCCTGGTCTATACAGCGAGCTCCAGACCAGCTGGAACTACAGGGAGACCCTGTCTCAAAAAGACCAAAAAACAAAAACAAAAACAAAACCTCTCCCCAAAGGATATGTATAAATAAAATACATTCCCAGAAGTAAGTCAAAAGGTCCACATGAATTATGGATCTCGCCAAGCTATAATTTTTCAGGAAGATGCTATCATTTTCCCCTCCAATTAGACATATTCAGGAGTGTAATTTCTTACAGCCTTACCTATGAACAATGCTAAACTTGAAAGTTTTTGGCCATTTTGATATTTGAGAAATGGCATGTTCCTTCTATTGAGAAGGAGAAGGAAAATTACCTAGAGCTAGGAATTCTTTTTTTTTTAATTTTTTTTTTTTGTTTTATTTATTTCTGTATGTGATGAATGTACTGTCTGCATGCAGGTCTGTGCAACCGTGTCGTGCAGTGCCGCGGAGGTCAGAAGAGGGTGTCGGATTCCCCTGGAACTGGAGTTCTCCTGGAATTGGAGTTTCAGAAGGTTCTCAGCCGCCATGTGGGTGCTGGGCATCGAACCCGGGTCCTCTGAAAGAGCGGTCGGCGCTCTTAACCGCTAGGCCATCTCTCCTGCCCCTAGAGCTAGGAATTCTTTAAAAATTAAGCTCAGGGAGACCCATATTTGCTTTATTGGTTTAGTGGCCTTTGGTAACACTCTCTGGCATTCCAGAGGCCATCTGTACACTTGCATGTGTGGTCTCAATACATCCCTCCCATGTTAACGTCAGGTCTTCGGCAGCAGGGTCTTATTGCCTCTCCTCCTGTAGGTATCCCAACTTAGAGGCAAGGAGCCCTTACCTTTTGTGGGGCCTTGGATCCCCTGGCCAACATCCACCTGGTAGAACAATCCATTGCTGATGTCAGAGCTCCTGTATTAATATATTTTGCCTGAGTGCATAGCCCTAGGACTTTAGTATTATATTTGGTTCTGAACAGAGANTTTTTTGTCCTTTTGAGACAGGGTCTCCCTGTAGTCCCAGCTGTCCTGGAACTCACTCTGTAGACCAGGCTGGCCTTGAACTCACAAAGATCCGCCTGCCTCTGCCTCCCGAGTGCTAGGATTAAAGGCGTGCGCCACCACGCCCGGCTGAGACCCTGTCTTAAAAAGGCTAGTGGTAAAGTACTTGCATACTATCATGTATGAGGCCCTAGATTCACTTCCCAGTCCTGAATGGAGGGAAGGAAAGAGAGAAAAGCAGAAGGAAAAGGGAAGGGAGGAGGGAGGACAACCAGTTTCTACTATATCCTGTCCATTTGACCACCAAAGCATCTCTGGGTCCTTTTCACAGCCATATATCCTCCCTCCCTGGAAGAATTCAGTTTCCCATTCAGATTCGCCAAGGGCTAAAATTGCAACAGTTTAAGGATTTTTAGTTGGATATACTTTTGGTTGGTTGGTTGGTTGGTTTGCTTGTTTGTTTGTTTGTTTGTTTGTTTTTGAGTCAGGGTCTCCTATAGCCCCAGCTAGCCTGGAACTCACTCTGTAGACCAGGCTGGCCTTGAACTCACAGAGATCTGCCTGCCTCTGCCTCCCGAGTGCCAGAATTAAAGGCATGTGCCACCTCGCCCAGCTTGGATATTCTTTTTAATTTTCATATCAGGCAACCCTTTATAAAACAGAATAAATGTTCCAGTGAACCAAGGAGAGAGACTTAGTTTTATGGGCCTAAAAAGAAAAAGGGAAGGAAGCGAAGAAAAGTGAGCATGGTAGCTTACACCTGAAGCTCAATATGGAGGAGGCTGAAGGAAGAGAACTGATAGAAGTTTCAGGGGGTCCTGGGTTACATAGTGAGTTTGACACCACAGAGTGAGATTCTGTCTCAAAAAATCGGAAGGAGTTGAATATCATGGTGGACACCTTTAATCCCAGTACTTGGCTGGGAGCAGGTAGATTGTTATGACATCAATGGGGTCAGAGTTGCATGGTCTGCAAAGCAGCCAGCTGGGGCTCCAGAAAAATGGACGGTCTATTTCAAAGTTGGGGGGAAGAGGAACAGAAAAATGGACGGTCTATTTCAAAGTTGGGGGGGAAGAGGAACAGAAAAATGGATGGTCTATTTCAAAGTTACTTTTCTTTGTAAGGAGGGGCAGAGCAGTATTTTTTTTAATCTCAGATCAGCTTAACTTTCTTGGTGAAAGTATAAAGGTTTGAAGGAGCTCCATCATTGTGGTAATTAAAACTGCTTATTTGAACTATCTCTTTAACCTTGATTTTCTGAAGGTGAAATAAATAGCTCGCTTTCATCTTGGTGACATTAAATGTTATTGTGACTCAGTTTTGAATTTAATTTGTTCTTTTGGTGTAAAAGTGGGAGCTTAGTCCAAAGCATGTGTTATGTAATTTTATCTGACACTGCTTACATCAGCTCCAAATTCAGAATATTAAGAAATAATTTTAAGGGGGCTACAGAAATTTCTTAGTGGTTAAGAGCACTAGTGGCTCCTCTAAAGGACCTCGGTTCAGTTCCCAGCATCCACGCAGAAGCCAGTATGTGTCGTTGACTCTTCTTCCAGAGAATCTGATGCCCTCTTTTCACCTTCATGGGCCTCGTACAACATAGGTGCACTTACATACATGCAAATAAAACATTCATACATGTAAAAGGAAAACAAAGGCTGCAGAGATGGCTCAGTGGTTAAGAGCAGTAGCTCCTCTTGCAGAGGACCAGGTTCAGTTCCCAGCACCCACATGGCAGGGAAACTGATCCCCTCTTTTGACCTCTGTAGGCATCTCATGACATGAGTACACTTACATGTATGTAGGCAATACACTCATGTACATAAATAATAAAAAATAATAACAATATTTTTTAATTAATGAAATCTTAAGATTTTTATATATAGGAAATGGCAACTGGGGAGATGGTACTGTGTGTAAAGTGCTTGATGCATAAGCATGAGGACATGATTTTATAGATCCTGGAACTCATGAAAAGGCTGGGGTGAAAGCCGGGTGTACTGGCACATGCCTTTAATCCCAGCACTTGGGAGGCAGAGGCAGGCAGATTTCTGTGAGTTCAAGGCCAGCCAGCCTGGTCTACATAGTGAATTCCAGGTCAGCTGGGGCTACAGAGAAATCCTATCTAAAGATTTAAAAAAAAAAAAAAAAAAGGCTAGGGTGAGACAGGTGGATCCTAGATGCTCGCTAGTCAGCCACTGTAGCTACACAGCAAGCTCCAGCTTCAGTGAGAGATCCTGTCTCAAAAGAAGATAAGGTGGAGATAAGAGAGAGGAAGACAACTGAGGTCAACCTCCGGCCTCCAAATGTGTATATTGTATTAGGGAATACATGGTGGGGAAGGCATGACATCAGGCAGGTAAGGCATCTTGGCCACACTGTGTCAGCTGTGAGGAAACAAAAACAAAAGAATGTTAGTACTCAGCTAACTTTTTCTTTTTAAATATTTATTTACATTTTTTTGGTCTTTCTGAGATAGGGTCTCTGTAGCCCCAGCTATCCTGGAACTTGTAGACCAGGCTGACTTTGAACTCACAGAGATCTGTTGGTTATTTACTTATTTTTATTTTATGTGTATGACTGCTTTGCCTGCATGTCCAAAAGTGCACCCATGTGTGCAGTGCCTGAGGAGGCCAGAACTAGAGTTGTAGACAGTTGTTAGCATCTGTGGGTGCTGGGAACCAAATCCAGTCTTCTACAAAATCAGCCAGTACTTTTTTTTTTTCAGACATGGTCAACCTGTACCACAGCTAGCCTGGAACTCGCTGTATAGACCAGGCTGGCCTCAGTATCACAGAGATCTGCCTGCCTCTGCCTCCCAAAAGCTGGGATTAAAGGAGTGCACTACTATACCTAACTCAGCCAGTGCTCTTAACCACTGGGCTAACTCTCCAGCCAGAACCCTACTCCATTAATGGTCCTGCTAACATCCAGGTTGGGTCTTCTCAGCTCAGCCAAACCTTTCTGCAAATACCCTGACAGATGAACAAAGAAGTGTGTTTCCATGGTGATTCTAAATCCAGCTGAGTTGACAATGAGGATTAATGTATGTATGTATGTATGGTATCTATACCCTAGCACATGTATAATTTGAAACAATAGTTGAAACATAACAGCCACAGTTAAAACTCAGGAAAAGGAAGACTGGAAAACACTTAGCAGCTACTAGTACACATCAATGGCAAAAAATAAGGTAAGAATTATGAATATCCATTGCCCTGGTGGTAGATGCATTCCTTGGTTATAAGTAGACTCTACACTCAGAAAAGATTTCCATTGTCCATTGTATTATATGGGCCCAGTCTGTGCCCATTGAATACAGTAAGGATGTCCCTCCTTTTGCAGGGTATGGTTCCAAGACTCCCCAGTAAATGCCTGAAACTTCTACTAATATAAAACCATATATATATATATATATATATATATCTATATTAATCTTTTTCTGCATATGCATACCTAAGTATAAATTAGACACCTTAGGAAATTAACATTAATAACTAACTCAAAAGAACAGTTATAGCAACAATATATTAAAGTTACAGATACAGTCTCTCAAAATATCTTATTTACTATAGATCTTAGCAATATCTACAAAGGATTAAGTTTTTTTCCTTATTGAGAACTTTACACATAAACAACTTCTCTTTGGCATATCAAAATCACCAGCATCACTACCATTAGCATTTTGAGGGCATTTTATGAATGCAAATACTGTAATAGTATATGTGATAACAAAGACAACTACTAAGCAATTAAAAGAAGGGTATTGTGCTGGATAGCTTTAGTGTCAACTTGACACACCTGGGTTGAGGGAGCCTCAATTGGGGAATTGGCTCCATTGAATTGGCCTGTGGCCACATCTGTGGAGAATTGTCTTGATTGTTGGGCAATGTGGGAGGGCCCAGCCCACAATGAGTGGTGCCACCCTGGGCAGGTTGTTGTGTACCGTATAAGAAGACAGGCTGGGCATTGGCCAGGGGAGCATTCCTCCATGGCCTGTGCTTCAGCTCCTGCCTCCAGGTTCCTGCCCTGAGTTCCTGCCTTGGACTCCCTAAGTGATGAACTGTGACCCGGGAGATGTAAGCTGAATAAACCCTTTCCTCCCCAAGTTGGTGTCTTTCAGAGTGTTTTGTCATAGCAATGGAAGACAAACTAGGACAGGTATCATATATATTGTGGTTTTGCTAGGAAAAGGAATGATTCATTTCCTCTGCAGTAGTGAAAACAAAGGCAAGAGATTTTACCATAGTACTCAAAACATTGCTCAACTTAAAACTTATGAACTGTTTATTTCTGCAATTTTCCATTTAATATTTTCAGGCTGCAGTTAACAATAAGTAATTGAAATCTCTAAAAGTGAAATCACAGATTGGGAATTGTTATACAAATTAACTAAATGTTGAGCTTATTTCTCTCTTTGGTAGTTCATGAGGGATTTCAACAATTGACAGCTTATATAGGCCAGGCTTTTCTATATTTGATTTTACTATAATTTCCTTAACTATTCAGAAAGCTGTGACAATTTGCTTCCAGACATTTCCTGATGTCCAGGTTCTTTCTAGAAGTAGGTGTTAAAACTTCCCTATTTTGGGGGGCTGGAGAGATGACCTAGCGGTTAAGCGCGCCGACTGCTCTTGCAAAGGACCCGGGTTCAATTCCCAGCACCGACATGGTGGCTGAGAACCGTCTTTAACTCCAGTTCCAGGGGAATCCGACACCCTCTTCTGACCTCTGCAGCATTGCACGACACGGGTGTACCAACCTACATGCAGACAGTACATTCATACACAAAAATATATATAAATAAATTAAATTAAAAAAATAAATGAAACTTCCCTATTTTGTGCCTTCTGTGATCAACCATCTATTCTTTCCTTTCCTCCTTCCCCACTTCCCCCACTCCCCATCCTCCTGATGGTCCTTTTTTTTTTAATTTTATTTATTTTTATGTGTATGAATGTACTGTCTGCATGCAGGTTTGTGTACCCATGTCATGCAATGCCGCAGAGGTCAGAAGAGGGTGTTGGATTCCCCTAGAACTGGAGTTCTCCTGGAATTGGAGTTACAGATGGTTCTCAGCTGCCATGTGGGTGCTGGGGATCAAACCTGGGTCCTCTGCAAGAGCAGTCGGTGCTCTGAACTGCTAGGCCATCTCTCCAGCCTCCCCGATGGTCCTTTTTATCTTGNGCAGGCTTGAAAGCTCACCACATTTTGTTCTGATTATGTTATATTTTTTAATTTTATTTTAGTTTTTATCCATTTATTTATGTGTATGAATGTACTGTCTGCATGCAGGTCTGTTCACCCGTGTTGTGCAATGCCGTGGAGGTCAGAAGAGGGTGTCAGATTTCCCTGGAACTGGAGTTCTCCTGGAATTGGAGTTACAGATGGTTCTCAGCTGCCATGTGGGTGCTGGGGATCAAACCTGGGTCCTCTGCAAGAGCAGTCGGTGCTCTGAACTGCTAGGCCATCTCTCCAGCCTCCCCGATGGTCCTTTTTATCTTGTTGGTTGGTTGGTTGGTCGGTTGGTTGGGGTTTTTATTTATTTTATTATTTAATTTATTTGGATTTATTTACTTTTACTTTATGCATATGAATGTTTTTTCTGCATGTATATATATCTCACATGCGTGCAGTACCTGCAGATGCCAGAAGAGGGTGTCAAAGTTACAGAGGGTTGTTAACCTCCATGTGGGTGCTAGGAACCAAACTGATCCTGTGCAAGAGCAGTGTTCTTTTTTGTTGTTCTTTTCGAGACAGGGTTTCCCTGTAGCCCCAGCTGTCTTGGAACTCACTCTGTAGACCAGGCTGGCCTTGAACTCACAAAGATCCGCCTGCCTCTACTTCCCAAGTGGTAGGATTAAAGGCGCCTGGCGGGAACAGTGTTCTTTACTGCTAAGCCATCTTGTGTTTTTTGTTTGGTTTGTTTGTGAGAGTCTTACTTTTCAGCTCTGGCTGACCTGGAATTCACAGGCTGGCCTCCAACTCACAGAGATCTGCCTGCCTCTGCCTCCCTAGTGATGGGATTAAAGGTGTGGGCCACCTTGCTCAGTTTACCAAGCCTTTTTTGGAAACAGACCCAGGCAGCTGATCTTAAAGGTCCAGGAAGATGTAGGACAGACTCCAAAACTTTGATCCCATTGGGGTCAAGCTTGAGTGGTGTAGTGAAATACTTGGTATTGAATGAACCCAGATTCAGAACAATCTGAAGAAAATTGCATCTTGCCTTCTCCAAGCCCAAAACTGAAAGCCAATGTGTGTGTGCGTGCGTGCGTGTGTGTGTGTGTGTGTGTGTGTGTGTGTACATGTGCTTACATATGCATGTGGAGGCCAGAGGTCAATGCTAAGTGTCTTTATAGCCCTCCACCTTATTTGTTGAGACAGGGTCTCTCACTAGCTCAAAGCTTGTGGATTGACCAGACTGGCTGGTCAGCAAGCCCCTGGCCACCTGTCTTTGCCCTCTAGTGACCTGGAGATCTGAACTTAGGTCTTCATGTGTGAATGGCAAGTACTTTATCTACTAGGCCATCTCCCAGCTTCATGGTTTTGGTATTTGTTTTTTGTTTTGTTTTGTTTTGTTTTGTTTTAAGACAGGGTCTCATGTAGCCCAGAATGACCTTGAACTTCTGATCCTTCAGCTTCTCCTCAAATGCTGTGTGCGTTTCTGTGTGTGTGTGTGTGTGTGTGTGTGTGTTATGTATATGCTCTTGTGTGTGCAGAGAGGTCTGAGGTTAATGTCAGATGTCATTTTATGACACTGTCCACCTTATTTTCTGAAACTGGAAGTTCACTGATTGAACCCCGAGCTTTCCGGTTGGCCAGTGAGCCCCAGGGATCTGCCTGTCTGCTCTCTCCTCCAACACTGAGGTGACAGACAGTACCATGTACATCACCATGCCCAGCTTTTACATATGTGCTAAGAATCAGAACTGAGCCAACTTCCCAGCCCTAGCTAAATCATTCTTAATATCTAATCTTTACTTTTTTATTCATTTTTATTTTATGTGTATGAGTGTTTCACCCGCATGTATGTAAGTGCACCATGTACCTAGAAACCCTCAGAAGCAGAAGAGAGCATCAGATCCCTGGAACTAAATTTACAGGTGGTTGTTGTCCACCATATGAGTGCTAGGAACCCAACCCAGGTTGCTCTTCATCTCTGAGCCATCCTTTCAGGCCCTTAATGTCTGATTTTTTTATTCAATTTATTTATTTATTTATTTATTTATTTATTTATTTATTTATTTATTTATTTATTTATTTATTTGGTCTTTTTGAGACAGGGTCTCCCCATAGCCCCAGCTGTCTTGAAACTTGCTATGTAGACCAGGCTGGCCTTGAACTCACAGACATCCGCCTGCCTCTGCCTCCCAAGTGCTGGGATTAAAGGCGTGTGCCACTTTGGGGCTGGAGACATAGCCTAGCAGTTGAGAGCGCCGACTGCTCTTGCAGAGGACCCAGATTCTATCCCCAGCACCCACATGGCAGCTGAGAACCGTCTTTAACTCCAGTTCCAGGGGAATCCAGCACCCTCTTCTGACCTCCGTGGCATTACATGACACAGGTGCACAAACCTACATGCAGACAGTACATTCATATACATTTTTAAAAAAGGTGTGTGCCACCATGCCCCACTTAATGTCTAATTTTTTTTTTTTTTTTTTTTTTTTTTCGAGAAAGGGTCTCCCTGTAGCCCCAGCTGTCTGGAACTCCTCGGTTAGACCAGGTGGCCTTGAACTCACAGATCCGCCTGCCTCCTGGCCGCAAGTGCTAGGATTAATGTCTAATTTTTAATGTCGGTAACCAAGAAACCATATGAAAAAGTAGTCAAGTGAGAATATAATTTTATCAGTTTGATTTTACTTATGTTTCTCTTTGTTTTCTTTTGGCTTTTGTTTGTGTTTGACAATAAGTTTTAAGGGGAAAAAAAAAAAACCCTAGGAGAAATCTCTAAGCCCAGTGTCTTCTTCTACTTAGAAGTATATAAATAATTGGCAGCATTTTACTGAAAGCAACAAAAACCAGCCATGTATACAAGGTGGCTCTTTCCAGATAGAAAGCCGCTATCTGGAGAGGGCAAATGTTGCAGGGAGCAGCTTTACTAAATATTTTAATATAAAAAGGACTTCTCACTTTGGCGTAGAGTGCTAACCTAGTTAGGGCAAAGCCCTAGGTCTAATAATGCCCTTTTTGTGGCCAGGAATCTCCTGTTATGACAGTAAACTAAATAGTTTCTAACCTCTCAACTTCCCTACAAATATGCGAAGGAAGTCACCTTGGGCTCCCTTTACTAGTATATTCTGCTGTATGTTCAGCATGCTCAGCCCAAACATGTCTCAGTACAGAAGAATATGAATGATTGTGTGTATTCTGCTGTTTTCTGCACATATCCTTACTCTCTCTTGTTTCAGGTGGGCCTAGTGCTGTGAGGCAGTCTGTTTTAGAGTCACATACATTTTATTTATTTATTTATTTATTTATTTATTTATTTATTTATTTATTTATTGTCTTTTTGAGACAGGGTCTCCCTATAGCCCCAGCTGGCCTAGAACTCACTCTGTAGACCAGGCTGGCCTTGAACTCAGAGATCTGCCTGCCTCTGCCTCCCGAGTGCTAGGATTAAAGGTGTACATTACCATGCCTGGCTTAAAGACACAATGTCGGTGCTGGGAATTGAACCCGGGTCCTCTGCAAGAGTAGTCAGCACTATCAACCACTGAGCCATCTCTCCAGCCCTGTCACATTTTTTTTTTTATGTGTATGAATGTACTGTCTGCATGTAGGTTTATGCACCCGTGTTGTGCAATGCCGTGGAGGTCAGAAGAGGGTGTCAGATTCCCCTGGAACTGGAATTAAAGATGGTTCTCAGCCGCCATGTGGGTGCTGGGGATCAAACCCAGGTCCTCTACAAGAGCAGTCTGTGCTCTTAACCACTAGGCCATCTCTCCAGCACCACATATGTTTTCTAATGTGGATCTAGGTACAGTCACTTCTCAAGAAGCCTTTATTCCCTTAGGGAAATTGATAGTTACAAATGACCATCTGAGTTCTGGGAATGCTCTTATTATTGTATTAGTCATTTTGTGCTTTTCATAGGACAGAATCAGGAAACACACATACACACACATGCACGCACTGGTCTTTTTGATACAGAGGCTCCCTGTAGCCCTAGCTGGTACTCACTATGTAGACCAGGCTGGCCTTGAACTCACAAAGATCCAACTACTAGGATTAAAGGCATGTACCACCAAGCCTGGGTCTCAAACTCACAGAGATCAGCCTGCTTCTGTGAGATACTTCTGAGTGCTGGGATAGTGTGAAAACCTTCTTTTTTGTTTTGAAGATTAGCAAAATCTTGAAAAGCGGAAAATTGGGGGGCTGGAGAGATGGCTCAGTGGTTAAGGGCACAGACTGCTCTTGCAGAGGACCTGGGTTCGAGTCCCAGCACCCACATGGCGGCTAAGGACCATCTTTAACTCCAGTTCCAGGGGAATCTGACTCCCTCTTCTGACCTCCGCAGCATTATATGATACGGATGCACCAACCTACATACAGACAGTACACTCAATACACATTAACAAAAAAGAAAATTGGACCAATTAGTTACAATTTCAACATTAATTGGAGGGTGGAGTTATGGTTACTGGGTGGGCTTTAACATTAAAGTATTAATTTCATATTATCATAGAATGGGAACAAGTTCATTTACTTCTATCGTGTTGGTCAGGAAAATTCCATTTTCAAGATTTATTTTAGCTAAGTTATACAAGAAGATGCTTTGGAAAATGTACCCCTACAATGCCTGCAATTCTACAACTTCAAGTAGCAGTGGAAGGCAGAAGAGAAACATAAACCTCATTTATGTGTGAGTGCATGTGTGTGCTGAAGAAGATTGAACTCAGGGTCCCAGTCATGCTACACAAGTACCCTACTACTGAGATAAATTCCAGCCCTTATTTCATACTTTGCTATTCTATCCTGAATATTGATACTATAAACTTTAATGTCAGTATTTCTGGTCTATTATTCCAAATCAGAATACAGAATGTATCTTATAGCAGTTCCTCACTGATATAAATGGACCAAGTAAAATTTGGCTCTATTATATTTTACAAATAAAGTACATTATCTTTCTGAATTGTTGACAAATCCTAATTGGTAAGAATTAAGTGGATCAACCAGATGTGGTACCAGAACACCAAGTAAACTAAGATAATATCCAAGGCTCATGATCATAAAAGACATGACATATTCTATCAGCACAAAATGGAACTCACATTCACTGACAGAAGATTTGGTATCTTGATGGGGATCTGCTTTGTCATTGTCTTTAATATGTCCTCTGAAGTATAACCATGAAAATTTTCTCTCGAATGTACAAGGAAGTAAACTTTAATAAAGTCTTGTAGAAACCCTAAGAAAAAACCCAAAAAACAAAACAAAAAAAAGTTAAGGGCCCAGTGAGATGGCTCAGCAGGTAATAGCATTTGCTTCAAAGCCTGATGAACTGAATTCAATCCCAGGGACCTACATGAGGGAAGGAAAAACTGTGACATGTATGCCCATACACACACACACACACACACACACACACACACACACACTAAAGTATAATTTTATTTTTATTTTATGTATATAAACATCTTGCTTCCATGCATGTTGTGTACCCATGTCATGCAGTACCTGTAGAGGCCAGAAGAGGGCATTGGATCCCCAGAACTGGAGTTACAGAGGGTTGTTAACTGCCATGTGGCTGCTGGGAACCAAACCTGGGTCTTCCACAGGAGCAGCCAGTGCTCCTAACCACTGAACCATCTCTCCAGCCTCTAAAGTATAATTTAAAAAGAACAAGCCACTGGGCATGGTGGTGGTCACCTTTAATCCTAGCACTTGGGAGGCAGAGGCAGGCAGATCTTTGTGAGTTCAAGGCCAGCCTGGTCTATAGAGTGAGTTCCAGGACAGCTGGGGCTACAAGGAGACCCTGTCTTGAAAAGACCAGGTGTGGTCTTTTAAATAAATAAATAAATAAATAAATAAACAAACAACAACAACAAAAAACCAAGCCAGGTGTGGTGGTACATGCCTTTAATCCCAGCACTCAGGAGGCAGAGGCAGGAAGATCTCTGTGAGCCTGGTCTACATAGCAAGCTCCAGGCCAGCTGGGACTAAAGGGAGAGCCTGTCTCAAAAGACAAAAAAGAAAAATAAAAGTTAAATATTGTCCTGCAGTCTCTCCTCCCCATTTTCTTTTGTCTCTCACTGGTTCTCACAAACTCCAGTGATCTTCTCCCCCTCAGTCTCCTGAGTGGCCAGGACAAACTCCCAGTTTTTCATTTTTATAATTGCACTACAGCTACATTGTGAGCACATACAGCTATTACAAATGATTTGTTCTTCCCTTTTTTGTCTTTTTGAGACAGGGTCTCCCTGTCTTGTTCTTTTTTTAAAAAATTGTTTGGGGGCTGGAGAGATGGCTCAGTGGTTAAGAGCACCGACTGCTCTTGCAGAGGACCCAGGTTCAATTCTCAGCACCCACATGGCAGCTAAGAACTGTCTTTGACTCCATTTCCAGGAGAATCCAATGCCCTCTTCTGACCTCCGCAGCTTTGTACAACACACATGCACCAACCTACATGCAGACAGTACACTCATACACATAAAAAATAATAAATGATTTTTTTTTTTTTTTTTGGGTGGTTTTTTTTTTTTTTTTTTTTTGTTTGAGGTAGGTGATTTCTTGTAGCCCCATCTGGTCCTGGAACTCATGTGTTTCCAGCTGGCCTTGGAACAATGCTATGAGACCAGAGGCTGGCCTTAACTCACAGAATCAAACCTGTCCTCTGCCTCCCCAAAATACTGGGATTAAAGATGATTCACCACATCCTGCTTGATTTCTAAATATTTTATTATATTTGATTTTAATGTGTAGAGTGTATTATTGCCTATATGTTAGTAGGTGCAGTGCATGATCATGCATCCTGGTAGGTCAGAAGAGGGTGGTAGATCTCCTTGGAACTGGAGCTTATTACGAGGTTGTTAGCACTGCTGTACTGGGAATGCTAGCGAGTAGTGTCTCTGCAAGAGCAGTTCAGTGCTCTATCTCTCAGCCCCTGTTCATTCCTTCTGTTTTTTTTTTTTTTTTTGTTTATTTTTTGGTCTTTTGAACAGGGTCTCCCTTTCTCCTTTCCTTTATTCCGCTGGCCTCAACCGCTTCTGATGTCCAGGCGGCCTTGAACTCCAGAGATCTTCTGCCTCTGCTCCCTAGTGCTGGGATTAAAAGGCTTCGCACCACACGCCCTGGCTTAAAAAAAAAAAAAATTTAAAAAAGAAAAGATCAGGAGCCAGGTGTGGGTGGCCCTGCCTTTAATCCCAGCCCACTTTAGAGTCAGAGGCAGGTGGATATCTGTGAGCTCAAGGCCAGTTGGTTACACAGAGAGTTCCAGCAACGGAACTGGCTATAATAAAAAGATAATGCCCTGGCCGTGGTGCGCACGCCTTTAATCCCTAGCACTTGGTGAGGCAGAGGCAGGTGGATCTCTTGAGTTCAAGGTCAGCCTGTCTACAGAGCGAGTTTCCAGGACCTGTGAAAAAAAAAAAAACTAAAAGGAACCCTCCCTTAAAAACCAAAAAAAAAAAAGATGAATGGAAAGTTTTCTTGCATGCATCTGGATGTTGGTAGAACTTTACCTGATATGTTTGATAGTGTCAAGTGACACACTTTCTTTAGAATGCAGTCTCCCACTCCATTTGCTTGCTGGAAAAGTATCTGCCAGGAGTCTAATTTTATTGCACCAGTAATTCACTTGTGTATTTTATTTTTTTCCCTACTCTACTCCCTACCCGCTCCTAAATGGTTCCTACTTTTTGGTTTTCTTAAAGGCCAGTTAACTTTTTCTAGACTATGTGTCAGTCTTAGTTCCTGGGATAATATTAATATTTTCAGGCAAATATGAGCTCATCCCAAGTGTAGTTTTTGATGTTTTTCCAACATTTATTCTGTGTAGTTTCTTTCTAGGGTTTGTGTATTTATGTTTTTTGGGCAACGTGAACTTTTCGTTCCTCCTGGTTTCATGGCTCCTGAATGCTGAATGATAGAGGCTGGCTCTGTTAGTTTCTTTCTTCAGAAACTGCTATCGATCTAATTTGTTTGTTTTTAATATCATATCTTTTCATCTTTCAACAAAACCTTTTTTATTTAATAAAATGCATATTGGGCTGGAAGAAGGCTTCAGTGGGAAAAGACCACTGACTGACTCTGTGATAGAAGAACCAGGTTTCTATTATCAGCACCACACGTGATGGCTAATAAACATCTCGTTAACTCCACTTCCAAGGACTGAGCCTCTTCTGACTCTGTGGGATTACATGCAGATGTGCATCTTCAGGCATTAACACTAATATATGACACCACAACGACAAAATAAAAAAAAAAAATGATGCCTTGTTCCCCCTGTGATGTATGCCACACAGATGGGTGCCTAGGAGACAAAGGAGGTTGGTGATCCCCTGGAAGCTGCCAGTTATAGGCAATTGGAAGGCTCTGGGGAACCAAACTCGTGTCCCTGGAAGAGCAGCAGATCCCCTAACCATGGATCATCTCTCTACCCCTAAAATTAATAAAAAAAAAATTGGGCTAGAGAGATGGGCCTAGCGGTTAAGACGCCGACCGCTCTTACAGAGGACCGGTTCGATTCCCTCAGCGCCCACATGGCTAGCTGAGAACCGTCTGAAACTCCCAATTCCAGGAGAAATCCAGTTTCCAGGGGAATCCAGGACCCTCTTTGACCTCCGCGTTATTGCACGACAACGGGTGCACAAACTTTGAGCACGACGTACAATTCGTAAATACAGAAATAACTAAAAAATTAAAAAAATAAAAAAAAACTGCTTGTTTATTCTTATTTTTTATTGTTTTTTATCATTTTTTAAATCTTCTTTCTCATCTTTCATTTAATAGATTCATTGTTTGAGTAGTATTTGCATTCAGTTAAATTATCTTTTATTGTCTTTTGCAGTGCTAGAGACTCAAAGCGAGAACTTTCCATGTGCTAGGTAAGTGCTCTAAGTTCAACTATATTCCCAGCACTCGTCTTTTGACATTTAGGTAGTTGTGTGGTGGTACAATGCCTTTAAAGCTAGCACTTGGAAAGCAGAAGCATAATAAATTCTGTGAGTTTGAGGCAACCTATGGTCTACATACTGAGTTCAATCAGCCAGGACTGAGTTAATGAAATGTTGACTCAAAAAATTAAAAAAATATTTTTAAATTATTTCGGAATCCTGTTACTCATGTAAATCTTACTATGTTGTTCATGTCCTGTATCATTTTAGTAGTAATATAATAGTAATGAAAAGTATATAGAAGTCTTCTTTTAAAAAGTGTGCCAGACTAGAAAAATAACTCAGTGGTCACTTGTGGCCAAAGCTTGACCATCAGAGTTCAATCTCTAGAACCCATATGGTTAGAGAAATCCAACTCCCCCAAAATTTCCCCTTGACCTTCACACATTACACACAAACACACCACACAACACACACGGTACATTAATGTGAAAAATGTGTATCATGTCCTATTTCAATGTAATTGATGAGTACTGTCCCTTTTTTAACGCTATTAAACATTCTTCTATAATATCCAAAGAAAGCAAGTTTGTTATTTTCTTTTTAACTTTCCCTTTTTTTTTTTTTTCGTTTTTTTTGAAGATTTGTTTTTATTTTTTTTTTTGTGTGTGTGGTGTGTTGTGTGGTTTGTGTGTGTGCAATGTCCACGGAGTCCAGAAAGGGCACCAATCCCCTGGAGCTGGAATTAAGTAGTTATAATAAAGCCAGATTGACATGGGTGCTGAAAAATCAAGCTGCTATCAGCGCTAGTGCACAACCACTCATGAAGCCTTTCTAACCTGCTACCTCTCTGCACTTCTCTTGGTTTTTTCTGTTTCTTTTCTTCCTTCCCTACCTACCTACCCCCCTTCCTGACCCTTGTCCCTTCCCTTTTCCTGTTCCCTGTCCCGTCCTCCCTTTCTTTCTGTACTCTTTCCCATATAGCCCAGCTCTTGAACCACTCTTGTACACCAGGCCCACCTTGAATCACAGGATCCCCCTGCCTGTCTGCCTCCTAGTGCTGGGATAAAGACTATGCCCACATCCATGCCTATTTAAAAAAGAACTCCAACTAGAAAAATAAAGTGTGCACCACCATGCCCGTAAACACTTGTGTTATGATTGCAGTTACATTGTCATTATTCATTGTCATTATTCATCAATTTACTGCTCTGTATATTTAAACTAAATTCCTCTCAGATTCCTCCTCTTTCCCACTTTTTATCTTTGTTTAAAAATACTTTAGTGAAATGAGTTATTGCTGCATTAGGTGTAAGTGCACCCCATGTCACCAATGCCCACGAAGGTCAGAAAGAAGGTGTTGGATTCCCCTGAACTGGAGTTCTGAATGAGACAGTTACTAGTTGTCATGTCGGTGTCCTGGAACGATCTTGGTGGTCTGCTCCAAGAACGCCCATAACTCTTAACCACGGAGCCATCCTTCATTACCTGAACTTCCGGTATTCAATGAGATACTATATTCTATTTAATCATTATTGTTGTCTGTTGTGTGGTATGTGTCTGTGTGTGTGTGCACATGTAACAAGAATGGAGGATTTGTGCATCATGGAACACATGTGGATGTAGGAGTACAACTTTGTGGGGTCTGTTTCCCTGTCCATCTCCACGTGGGTTCCAAGGACAGAATTAAACCACCTGAACCTGTTGAGCCATCTCAATGCCCAGGTCTGATATTTAAAATGATTTCATTGTTGGTAGCACTCCTTTTTTTTTCTTTTGTTATTTTTTGAGACCAGGAAATGGATAGTGACGAATTTCCCTGAGATGAAAACAAACATCTTTTCACTAGGTACTAATGACAGACCAAGAAATGAACTCCACCCAAGACTAGCTTACTTACAGTGAATTTATTGAGGGTTACTTACAGAACTGGTGAGGGAGGATGGCTTACAGAACCATGAATGACTCTAAGGCAGCTGCATCATCAAATGCCACGAAGGCTGTGGCCCTGGAGCTCCCTGCACATGTTGGAGGCAGCTTGGCTGCTTTAAGAGGGGCCTTTCCCCAGTAGTAGTTCTTGTAAGTTTCAGGAGCCCCCCAAGACTTGTGAAGTTTCTTTACTTCCTGAGCTTTGTAAAATTTAATTTACTTCTGAATTAGCAAGAGCCTATCTCCAGGAAGGAATGTTTTCATTTTAAGAAAGTTATACTTAGCCTGGGTGGTGCACCCTTTAATCCTCAGCACTTGGGTATGCAGAGCAGATGTTCTATGAACATAATCCGAACAGTCTGTTGTTACATATTAGATTTCAGGCCAGATTTGAGCTACAAGGAGGAGACCCTGTCTCGAAAAGACAAAAAAAAAAAGAAAAAAATGAAGTTACAAGTCTTTGTTGGCCAGGGTTCTGTCAAAGCCCTTTAACTCAGCATGAGGCAGGAGAATCTCTGTTAAGTTTCAAACCGCAGCCGATATTACATAGTGAGTTCCAGGGCTACTGGGCTATAGGGAGACCTGGTCCAAAAACAAAGAGAAAAAAAGCTAATAAAAAATAAAATGCAGAAATCTCTGTCATATGAAGCTATAATCAGGTAAGACTAATTTGATAGTAATATAAGAATCCAGATTCACTGGGGCCAAGAGGTGACTCGACAGTTAAGAGCAAAACTTCCTCGTTCCCAGCAACCCCTGTCCGGTGACTCACGACTACCTGTAACATTCGTTCCGGGACCCTGACAACACTGGCACCTCTATGTACCTGCAACTCATTTATAAGACCCTCACATAGCACATGCATATCGACACATAATCAAAATTAGTAATACAAAAATAATACCAGGCGTGTACATGCCCTTTAGTCGCCAGCACTTGGGAGCAGAGGCAGGGGATCTTTGTGAGTTCAAGGCACCTGGTCTCAACATAGTACAATTCCAAAG
This sequence comes from Rhizomys pruinosus, assembly GCA_009823505.1. Classification (NCBI taxonomy): domain Eukaryota; kingdom Metazoa; phylum Chordata; class Mammalia; order Rodentia; family Spalacidae; genus Rhizomys; species Rhizomys pruinosus. Next base: position 1,949,135 of record VZQC01005209.1, read on the forward strand.
CCAGCCAGTGTAATATAACAACCCGTCCTTCCAAAACAAAAACATTCTTGTTTGGGCTGAAAAAAACAAAGCCATGTGTTGGATCTGGTCTATGAACTTAATTTGCCATCCCTGCTGTAGAGTTTCTCTTAACGATGGAGGGTAAAAAAAAAAAAAAACCTCAGTCCGGGAATGGTGCGCACGCCCTTATATCCTTACATTGGGAGGCAAGGCAGCGGATCTTTGTGAGTTCAAGGCCAGCCTGGTCTACAGGTAAGCAGAAAGTCCAAGAGCCATGAGACTATCAGGAGACCTATCCTCAATAAGATTTAAAAAAAAGAGACTGATGGAAAGAATACCCCTTCTTCGTGGTTGATACTTGTAAATGTGTGTTAGGTTGTGTGTGAGTGGAAGGTTAGCAGGCACACCAAGAATAAAGCAGAACTTTGAGGATGGTGGCATGAAAAGGAAGAATTAGCTGGTGTTTTTTTCTACGTTTTTTTGTTGTTGTGTGAGACAGGGTCTCTGTATAGCCAATGATCTCCTGATCCCCTACTTCATCCACCTCCCAGGTGCTAATTACAAGTGCACACCATGATACCAATGCTGTAGGGTGTGTGTGTGCACGTGTTGTGTGTTGTGTGTGTGTTTGTCTGGTGCGCGGTGTTGGTGGTGGGTGTGTGTGTGTGTGTTTATGTTGTATGTGTCTTTGAGTTTTTATTTTGAGACAGAGTCTCCCTTAAGCCCAGCGGCCTGAACTCACTCATGTATGATCAGGCAACTGGCCTTGAACTCAAAGAATCCCCCTGCCTCTCGCTCCTGAGTGATAGGATTAAGTTGTTTATGCCAAGCATAGCTGGTATATTTAAAGGACATCTTTTTCTCTTCAGAATTNGCTCTTAACCGCTAGGCTATCTCTCCAGCCCCCTGACACTCTCTTCTAACCTCCCCAGCATTGCACCACATGGGCGCACCTACCTACATGCAGACAGTACACTCATACACATAAAATTAAAAAAAAAATCCTAGTCCTTGGGAGGCAGAGGCAGGCAGAGCTCTGTGGGTTCAAGGCTACCCTGGGCTATATAGTTCCAGGACAGCCTGTGGCTACAGGGAGACCCTATCTCAAAAAGACCAAAATAAATAAGTAAATAAATAAACAAACAAACCAAAAAGCTGGGTTTGGTGATGTGACCACTGCTGGCCCCCATGTACACAGGCATATAAATACAGAGATACACATAGCACACATAGAAAATAAAACAAGCCGGGCGTGGTGGTGCTTATCTTTTTTTTTTTTTTTTTGGTCTTTTTGAGACAGGGTCTCCCTTTCTCCTTTCCTTTAATCCAGCTGGCCTCGAACTCGCTCTGTAGTCCAGGCTGGCCTTGAACTCACAGAGATCTTCCTGCCTCTGCCTCCCTAGTGCTGGGATTAAAGGCTTGCGCCACCACGCCTGGCTTAAAAAAAAGAAAAAATATTTAAAAAAGAAAAGATTCATGGAGCCAGGTGTGGGTGGCCCATGCCTTTAATCCCAGCCCTTTAGAGGTAGAGGCAGGTGGATATCTGTGAGTTCAAGGCCAGTCTGGTTTACACAGAGAGTTCCAGGCAAGCTGGAACTTGGGCTATAATAAAAAGATGAATGGCTGGGCGTGGTGGCGCACGCCTTTAATCCTAGCACTTGGGAGGCAGAGGCAGGTGGATCTTTGTGAGTTCAAGGTCAGCCTGGTCTACAGAGCGAGTTCCAGGACAGCTGGGCTACAGGGAGACCCTGTCTTGAAAAGACCAAAAAAAAAAAGATGAATGGAAAGTTTTCTTGCATGCATCTGGATGTTGGTAGAACTTTACCTGATATGTTTGATAGTGTCAAGTGACACACTTTCTTTAGAATGCAGTCTCCCACTCCATTTGCTTGCTGGAAAAGTATCTGCCAGGAGTCTAATTTTATTGCCACCGTAAGTCACTTGTGTTTTATTTTGTTTTCCCTTACTCCCCCGCCCCTAAATGGTCCTAGCTTTTTTTCTCTAAAGTCCAGTAATTTTTCTAGACTATGTGTCAGTCTTAGTTGTCCTGGGATAATATAATATTTTCAGGCAAATAATGAGCTCATCCAATGTGTAGTTTTGATTTTTTCCAACATTTTATTCTGTTGTAGTTTCTGTACTAGGGTTTGTGTATTTATTGTTTTTTGAGGCAGACGTGAACTTTTCGTCCTCCTGTTTCAGGCTCCTGAATGCTGAATTGATTACAGGCTGGCTCTGTTAGTTTCTTTCTTCAGAAACTGCTATCATCTATATGTTCTTTGTTTTTAATATCAATCATCTTTTCATCTTTCAACAAAACCTTTTTTTTAAAAAAATGCATATTGGGGCTGGAGAGATGGCTCAGTGGTTAAGACCACTGACTACTCTTGTAGAAGACCAGGGTTCTATTATCAGCACCCACGTGATGGCTAATAACCATCTCTAAGTCCAGTTCCAAGGGATCTGATGCCCTCTTCTGACCTCTGTGGGCATTACAGGGCATGGGTGCATCTGCAGGCATAACACTAATATACATAGAGTAAAATAATAAACAATATATTAAAAATATGTGCCTATGTATCTGTGAGTGTATGCCACACAGATGGGTGCCTAAGGAGACCAAAGGAGGGTGTTGGATCCCCTGGAGCTGCAGTTATAGGCAATTGGAAGGCTCTGGGAACCAAACTCGTGTCCCCTGGAAGAGCAGCAGACTCCCCTAACCATTGGATCATCTCTCTAGCCCCTTTAAAACCTTGCTATTTGGGGGCTAGAGAGATGGCCTAGCGGTTAAGAGCGCCGACCGCTCTTACAGAGGACCCGGGTTCGATCCTCAGCGCCCACATGGCGGCTGAGAACCGTCTGAAACTCCAATTCCAGGAGAACTCCAGTTCCAGGGGAATCCGAGACCCTCTTCTGACCTCCGCGGCATTGCACGACACGGGTGCACAGACTTGCATGCAGACAGTACATTCGTACACATACAGAAATAAATAAAAATTAAAAAAAATTAAAAAAAAACTTGCTCTTTGTCTTAATTCAAGCTTTTTTCATTTTTTAAATCGTCCTCCTTTTCACCGTTTCTCTTATGGTGTTCATTGTTATGTGATTTGCTCATGGTTTTATTCTGGTTTAGTCCTGAATCTTCTTGCAGTGCTAGAGACTCAAAGCGAGAACTTTCCATGTGCTAGGTAAGTGCTCTAAGTTTCAACTATATTCCCAGCACTCGTCTTTTGACATTTTAGGTAGTGTGTGGTGGTACATGCCTTTAATCCTAGCACTTGGAAGGCAGAAGCATATAAATCTCTGTGAGTTTGAGGCCAGCCTTGTTTACATACTGAGTTCAAGTCCAGCCAGGACTGAGTTAATGAAATGTTGACTCAAAAAATTAAAAAAATATTTTAAATTATTTTCTGAATCCTGTTACTCATGTAAATCTTACTATGTTGTTCATGTCCTGTATCATTTTATTATTAATTTAAATAGTATGAAAAGTATATAGAAGTCTTCTTTTAAAAAGTGTGCCAGACTAGAAAAATAACTCAGTGGTCACTTGTGGCCAAAGCTTGACCATCAGAGTTCAATCTCTAGAACCCATATGGTAGAAGAAAACCAACTCCCCAAAATTGTCCTCTGACCTTCACACATGTACACACAAACACACACACACACACACACGGGACATTAAATGTGAAAATGTGTATCATGTCCTATTTCAATGTAATTGATGAGTACTGTCCCTTTTTTAACGCTATTAAACATTCTTCTATAATATCCAAAGAAAGCAAGTTTTTTTGTTATTTTCTTCCTTCTAGACACCTTTATCCCTGCTGTATTTTATTTTGAAAGATTTGTTTTTATTATTTGTGTGTGTGTGTGTGTGTGTGTGTGTGTGTGTGTGCAAGTGTCCACGGAGTCCAGAAGAGGGCATCAGATCCCCTGGAGCTGGAATTATAGGTAGTTATAATAAAGCCAATTGACATGGGTGCTGGGAATCAAGCTGTAATTCCCTGCACACTCAGCAGGCTTTCCTAACCCTAAGCCATCTCTGCAGCTCCCTTGTAGTATTTTTTCTTTTCTTTCCTTCCCTCCCTCCCTCCCTTCCCTTTCCCTTTCCCTTCCCCTTTTCCTTTCCCTTCCCTTCCTCCCTTTCTTTCTGTCTCTTTCCCTATAGCCCCAGCTGTCTTGGAACTCACTCTGTAGCACAGGCCCACCTTGAACTCACAGAGATCCCCCTGCCTCTGCCTCCTAAGTGCTGGGATTAAAGACTTGTGCCACCACATCCAGCTCTATTTAGGAATTCTCCCAAGTGCTAGGATTAAAGGTGTGCACCACCATGCCCTTAACACTTGTGTTATGATTTCCAGTTACATTGTCATTATTCATTGTCATTATTCATCAATTTACTGCTCTGTATATTTAAACTAAATTCCTCTCAGATTCCTCCTCTTTCCACTTTTGTATCTTTTTAAAAATACTTTACGTGTATGAGTGTATTGCCTGCATATGTGTAAGTGCACCCATGTCACGCAATGCCCACGGAGGTCAGAAGAAGGTGTTGGATTCCCCTGGAACTGGAGGTATGGACAGTTACTAGCTGCCATGCGGGTCCTGGGAATCACACTTGGGTCCTCTTCAAGAGCAGCCAGTACTCTTAACCACGGAGCCATCTCTTCATCCCTGAACTTCCTGTATCTCAATGAGATACATATTCTGATTTAATAATGTATGTGTGTATGTGTGTGTGTATGTGTGTGTGTGCACATGTACACAAGATGGAGGATTTGTGCATCATGGAACACATGTGGATGTAGGAGTACAACTTTGTGGGGTCTGTTTCCCTGTCCATCTCCACGTGGGTTCCAAGGACAGAATTAAACCACCTGAACCTGTTGAGCCATCTCAATGGCCCAGGTCTGATATTTAAAATTATTTCATTGTTTGGTAGTCAGCTTTCTTTTTTCTTTTCTTTTTTATTTTTTGAGACAGAATGGTATGTGACTTTCCCTGAGATGAAAACAAACATCTTTTCACTCAGGTACTAATGACAGACCAAGGAAATGACTCCACCCAAGACTAGCTTACTGTACAGTGAATTTATTAGGGTTACTTACAGGAACATGGGTGAGAGGATGGCTTACAGAACCATGAATGACTCTAAGGCAGCTGCATCATCAAATGCCACGAAGGCTGTGGCCCTGGAGCTCCCTGCACATGTTGGAGGCAGCTTGGCTGCTTTAAGAGGGGCCTTTCCCCAGTAGTAGTTCTTGTAAGTTTCAGGAGCCCCCCAAGACTTGTGAAGTTTCTTTACTTCCTGAGCTTTGTAAATTTAATTTACTTCCTGAATCTCAAGGAGCCTATCTCCAGGAAGTAATGTTTCAATTTTAAGAAAGTTATACTTAGCCGTGTGGTGGTGCACCCTTTAATCCTAGCACTTGGGAGGCAGAGGCAGGTGGATCTTTGTGAGTTCAAGACAAGACCAGCCTGGTCTACAGAGGGAGTTACAGGGAGACCCTGTCTCGAAAAGACAAAAAAAAAAAAAAATATTAATGTTGTGTGTTTGTGTGTGTGGGTGGTGTTGTGTAGGTTTGTGCGTGGTGTGTGCAAGTTGTCCACGGTCCAGAAGAGGCTCACAACCCTGGAGCTGGAATTATAGGTAGATAAATAAAGCCAATTGACATGGGTGCTGGGAATCAAGCTGTAATCCCTGCAACACTCAGCAGGCTTTCCTAACCCTAAGCCATCTCTGCAGTCCGAGTATTTTTCTTTCTTCCTCCCCTTCCCTCCTCCCTTTCCCTTTCCCGTTCCCCTTTTCCCTTTCCCTTCCTTCCTCCCTTTCTTTTCTGTCTCTTTCCCTAATAGCCCAGCTGTCTTGGAACTCACTCTGTAGACACAGGCCCACCTTGAAACTCACAGAGATCCCCCTGCCTGTCTGCCTCCTAAGTGCTGGGATAAAGATTGCCACCACATCCAGCTTTTAGGAATTCCCCAAGTGCTAGGATAAAGGTGTGCACACCCCATGCCTCACACTTTGTGTTATGATTTCCAGTTACATTGTCATTATTCATTGTCATTATTCATCAATTTACTGCTCTGTATATTTAAACTAAATTCCTCTCAGATTCCTCCTCTTTCCACTTTTGTATCTAAAAAATACTAGTGAATGAGTGTATTGCCTGCATATGTGTAAGTGCCCATGTCACGCAATGCCCACGGAAGGTCAGAAGNGAAAAAAAATGAAAGTTTACATCTTTGTTGGCCAGGGTGTTCTGGTACAAGCCTTTAAATCCAGCCAAGCAGGAGAATCTCTGTTAGTTCAAAGCCAGCCTGATTTACATAGTGAGTTCCAGGCTAGCTGGGCTATAGGGAGACCCTGTCTCAAAAACAAAAGAAAAAAAGCCAGATAAAAATAAATGCAGAAATTCTGTCTATATGAAGCTATAAGTCAGGTAAGACTAATTTATAGTAATATAAAATCAGAGTCACTGGGGCCAAAGAGGTGACTTACAGTTAAAGAGCAAAACTTTCTCGTTCCCACACCCATGTCCGGTGACTCACGACTACCTGTAACTTCAGTCCGGGGACCTGACACCACTGGCACCTTCTATGGTACTGCACTCATTTATAATACCCACACTAGACACATGCATATCACATAATCAAAATAGTAATACAAAAATAATACCAGGCGTAGTGTACATGCCTTTAGTCCCAGGCACTTGGGAGGCAGAGGCAGGTGGATCTTTGTGAGTTCAAGGACACCTGGTCTACATAGCAAGTTCAAAGCCAGCCAGGTGTACATATTGAACCCCTCCTCCAAAACAAAAACATTCTTGGTTTTGGGCTGAAAGAAAACAAGCCATGGTTGGATCTGGTCTATGAACTTTAATTTGCCATTCCCTGCTGTAGAGTATTCTCTTTAACAGTGGATGGGTAAAAAAAAAAAAAACCCAGCCGGGCATGGTGGCGCACGCCTTTAATCCTAGCACTTGGGAGGCAAGCAGGCGGATCTTTGTGAGTTCAAGGCCAGCCTGGTCACAAGGAGTCCAGGCAGCTGGACTATGGGAGACCCTGTCGCAAAAAGATTTAAAAAAAAGGACTGATGGAAAGAATACCCCTTCTTCGTGGTTGATACTGTGTAAATGTGTGTTAGGGTGTGTGTTGAGTGGAGTGTAGCCAGGACACCAAGAATAAAGCAGAACTTTGAGGATGGTGGCATGAAAAGGAAGAATTAGCTGGTGTTTTTTTCTACGTTTTTTTGTTGTTGTGTGAGACAGGGTCTATTTAGCCAGTCTCCTGATCCTCCTACTTCCACTCTCCCAGGTGCTATCACTACAAGTGCACACCATGATACCAAGCTGTAGCTGGTGTGTGTTGTGCACGTTGTGTGTGTGTGTGTTTGTGTGTGTGTGGTCGCGCGTTGGTGGTGGGTGTGTGTGTGTGTGTATGTGTATGTGTTGTTGATTTTTCATCTTTAGACAGGGTCTCCCTTAGCCCAGTGGCCTGGACTCACTCTGTAGTCACACTGGCCTTGAACTCAACAGAGATCCCCCTGCCTCTGCCTCCTGAGTGATAGGATTAAAGGTGTGTTTATGCCAAGCATAGCTGGTATATTTAAAGGACATCTTTTTCTCTTCAGAATTATCTTATAAAAGCTAGATAGAAAAATAAATAGTATTTGGACCAGAGAGTGGCTCAGCAGTTTAAGAGCTTTGGCTTATCTTGCAGAAGACTCAATCCCAGTACCCACATGGCAGCTAACATCCAGTTCCAGGGGATCGAAACACTATCACCTCCATAACCTTTTGGGCACTAGGTGTCCACTGTATACACACATGAAGGCAATACACTTTATACACATAAAATTAAAAATATTTTTGTGGGTCTTTTTGAGACAGGTCTCCCTGAAGCCCCAGCTGTCTGGAACTTACTATGTTAGACCAGGCTGGATTTTTAACTCTCAGAGATCCACCTGCCTCTTTGCCTTCGAGTGCTGGATTAAAGGCATGTGACTATGTCTCACTATGTAGTCCTTTAAGTCAGGTATCTGGTGGCACATGTCCTTTAATCCTAGCACTCTTAGAGCAGAGCAGGTGGATCTTTGTGAGCCAGCCCAGCCTGGTCTACATAGGAGTTCCAGGACAGCGGAGCTACAATGGAAGACCCTGTCTCAACAAGAGAAAAAAAAATAGATTAGACTGGTCTTGAATTTAGATTCCATCTGCCTCTCTATATCTCACAAGTACTGGGGTAAAGCTGTGTACCACACACCTGGCTGGTTTTTTGGTTTGTTTTTCTGACATGGTCTTGCTACATAACCCAGGCTGGTCTTAATGTTCATTCAAATGAACTCTATCAGGCCCACTTTTCCAAGTCAAGTAATGAGGGATGATGAGAAGTTTAATTATAAAAATCAGACTGGTGGAAACCACATGTCAAGGGAACCGGTCTCAACTTTCAGAAGTGTCCTCTGAACCCGGTAGTCAAAAACACCATTATAGACAACCAGGCCCGTGTAAACAAAGACCTCTATCCCAGAACGGAAGAAGCCGGAAGCAGTAATGTGGGTAAGCTCAGGCCATCTGCTGATGCAACAAGACCCTGTCCTAAAACTCCCCAAATAAATAGTATCATAGCTGCACTACATATAAGATATTGACATAAAGTGCTATAAATATAAGTGAGTCCCCAGATGGGCGATGGTTTCTCTCTCTGTTGCGTCTGTCACCATCCTTATGCCTGCTAAAAACATCCAGTCACACCTAACCATATCAAACAAATCAATCGTGGTCTCAACCCCGACTTTAATTGCGTTAATTGAGCTAAAGCCAACCCTACCGCATTCTGTTGCTTAAATCCCTTCCATCTTCTGAATCTTGCAAAAGAATAATATAAAAATCAGGATGAATATTTCTCCCTTCCTCTTCTCTACTCTAAAACTCCCTTCCACCGTCTCCTGTAAACCTATCGCGCCATAACTCTACATCGTTTCCAACAGCCTCACCGTCTTTCTTCTCTAGCTCTCCACTACCAATTGTTCTTAATAACGTGTCTCTATTTTCCTTCTTATCTCTTCTTCTAATCTCTTTCATTTACTAGTTAGCTACACCTACAACCCCAAATATATAAATCTCCCAGACCATCTTCGCGCCCATCAACTACCACCGTCGACTATCTCTTCTCTTAACACCTCTAGAAAATTCTCGACAGATCGTTTTATCTTTATCAGTTCAAAGCCAGCAGGTCTACTCTAATCATCGCCGCCTTTCTTCCTCGCGAGTCGACCAGATTCAGAAGACCACTCCACTTTCAATAAAAGCACACATACAAAAAATCTCAAACAAAAAAGAAATATATCATTATATAAGAAAGAAAGGTGTTGGATTCCCCTGAACTGGAGGTAATGGACAGTACCTGTGCCATGCCTGGGAGCTGGAATCAACGTCCTCTTCAAGAGCAGCCAGTACTCTTAACCACGGAGCCATCTCTTCATCCCTGAACTTCCTGTATCTCAATGAGATACATATTCTGATTTAATAATGTATGTGTGTATTGTGTGTGTATGGTGTGTGTGCACATGTACACAAGATGGAGGATTTGTGCATCATGGAACACATGTGGATGTAGGAGTACAACTTTGTGGGGTCTGTTTCCCTGTCCATCTCCACGTGGGTTCCAAGGACAGAATTAAACCACCTGAACCTGTTGAGCCATCTCAATGGCCCAGGTCTGATATTTAAAATTATTTCATTGTTTGGTAGTCAGCTTTCTTTTTTCTTTTCTTTTTTATTTTTTGAAGACAGAAATGGTATGTGACTTTCCCTGAGATGAAAACAAAACATCTTTTCACTCAGGTACTAATGACAGACCAAGGAAATGACTCCACCCAAGACTAGCTTACTGTACAGTGAATTTATTAGGGTTACTTACAGAACATGGGTGAGAGATGGCTTACAGAACCATGATGACTCTAAGGCAGCTGCATCATTCAAATGCCACGAAGGCTGTGGCCCTGGAGCTCCCTGCACATGTTGGAGGCAGCTTGGCGTGCTTTAAGAGGGGCCTTTCCCCAGTAGTAGTTCTTGTAAGTTTCAGGAGCCCCCCAAGACTTGTGAAGTTTTTTTACTTCGCTGAGCTTTGTAAATTTAATTTACTTCCTGAATCTCAAGGAGCCTATCTCCAGGAAGTAATGTTTCAATTTTAAGAAAGTTATACTTAGCCGTTGTGGTGGTGCACCCTTTAATCCTAGCACTTGGGAGGCAGAGGCAGGTGGACTTTGTGAGTTCAAGGACAACCAGCCTGTCTACAGAGGGAGTTTTACAGGGAGACCCTGTCTCGAAAAGACAAAAAAAAAAAAAAAAAATGAAAGTTACACTCTTTGTTGGCCAGGGGTTCTGGTACAAGCCTTTAATCCCAGCAGAGGCAGGAGAATCTCTGTTAGTTCAAAGCCAGCCTGATTTTACATAGTGAGTTCCAGGCTAGCTGGGGCTATAGGGAGACCCTGTCTCAAAAACAAAGAAACAAAAAGCCAGAGATTAAAAATAAATGCAGTAAATATCTGTCTATATGAAGCTATAAGTCAGGTAAGACTAATTTATAGTAATATAAAATCAGAGTCACTGGGGCCAAAGAGGTGACTCTACAGTTAAGAGCAAAAACTTCTCTGTTCCCAGCACCCATGTCCGGTGACTCACGACTACCTGTAACTTCAGCTCCCGGGGACCTGACACCACTGGCACCTCTATGGGTACCTGCACTCATTTATAATACCCACACATAGACACATGCATATACACATAATCAAAAATAGTAATACAAAAATAAACCAGGCGTAGTGGTACATGCCTTTAGTCCCAGCACTTGGGAGGCAGAGGCAGGTGGATCTTTGTGAGTTCAAGGACAGCCTGGTCTACATAGCAAGTTCCAGCCCAGCCAGGTGTACATAGTGAAACCCTCTCTCCAAAACAAAACATTCTTGGTTTGTGGGCTGAAAGAAAACAAGCCATGGGTTGGATCTGGTCTATGAACTTTAATTTGCCATTCCCTGCTGTAGAGTATTCTCTTTAACTAGTGGATGGTTAAAAAAAAAAAAAAACCCAGCCGGGCATGGTGGCGCACGCCTTTAATCCTAGCACTTGGGAGGCAGAGGCAGGCGGATCTTTGTGAGTTCAAGGCCAGCCTGGTCTACAGAGTGAGTTCCAGGACAGCTGGGGCTACTGGGAGACCCTGTCTCAAAAAGATTTAAAAAAAAAGAGACTGATGGAAAGAATACCCCTTCTTCGTGGTTGATACTTGTAAATTGTGTGTTAGGGTTGTGTGTGAGTGTAGGTGTAGCCAGGAACAACCAAGAATAAAGCAGAACTTTGAGGATGGTGGCATGAAAAGGAAGAATTAGCTGGTGTTTTTTTCTACGTTTTTTTGTTGTTGTGTGAGACAGGGTCTTATATAGCCCAGTCTCCTGATCCTCCTACTTCCACCTCCCAGGTGCTATCACTACAAGTGCACACCATGATACCAAGCTGTAGCTGGTGTGCGTGTGCACGTGTGTGTGTGTGTGTGTGTGTGTGCGCGCGCGCGCGCGCGTGTGTGTGTGTGTGTGTGTGTGTGTGTGTATGTGTATGTGTGTGTGTATTTTTTCATCTTTTTGAGACAGGGTCTCCGTGTAGCCCCAGCTGGCCTGGAACTCACTCTGTAGATCACACTGGCCTTGAACTCAACAGAGATCCCCCTGCCTCTGCCTCCTGAGTGATAGGATTAAAGGTGTGTTTATGCCAAGCATAGCTGGTATATTTAAAGGACATCTTTTTCTCTTCAGAATTATCTTATAAAAGCTAGGATAGAAAAATAATAGTATTTGGGACCAGAGAAGTGGCTCAGCAGTTAAGAGCTTTGGCTTTTCTTGCAGAAGACTCAAATCCCAGTACCCACATGGCAGCTAACTCCAGTTCCAGGGGATCTGACACCCTCCCTAACCTTTGTGGGCACCGCACTACACAGTGCTGTTATGTACACACAGGCAATACATTTATACACATAAAATTAAAAATATTTTTGGGGGTCTTTTTGAGACAGGGTCTCCCTGAAGCCCCAGCTGTCCTGGAACTTACTATGTTAGACCAGGCTGGATTTGAACTCTCAGAGATCCACCTGCCTCTGCCTTCCGAGTGCTGGGATTAAAGGCATGTGACTATGTCTCACTATGTAGTCCTTTAAGTCAGGTGTGGTGGCACATGCCTTTAATCCTAGCACTCTTGAGGCAGAGGCAGGTGGATCTTTGTGAGTTCCAGGCCAGCCTGGTCTACATAGGGAGTTCCAGGACAGCCGGAGCTACAAGGAGACCCTGTCTCAACAAGAGAAAAAAAAAAATAGATTAGACTGGTCTTGAATTTAGATTCCATCTGCCTCTCTATCTCACAAGTACTGGGACTAAAGCTGTGTACCACCACACCTGGCTGGGTTTTTTTGTTTTGTTTTTTGTTTTTCTGACAGGGTCTTGCTACATAACCCAGGCTGGCCTTAAATTTATCATTCAAATGAACTCTATTTTCAGGCCCACTTTTCCTTTTAAAGTCAAGTTTAATGATGTATGATGAAGTTAATTTATATAAATTCAGACTTTGTGGAACCACAGTCAAGGTGAACCAGTCTCATTACTTCAGAAAGTTCCTTCTGAACCCTTTGGTAGTCATTAAACACCATTATTAGACAACCAGCCCTGGTAACAAAGACCTCTAGTCCCAGAACTGGAAAGGCTGAAGCAGGAAGGTTGTGGTAAGCTCAAGGCCAATCTGGTCTATGCAACAAGACCCTGTCTTTAAAACCCCCAAATAAATAGTAATTCATATTTCTGCACTGACATATAAATATTGACATTAAATGCTATAAAATATTAATTTTATCCCATATTGGGCGAGTTTTTCTCACTGAGTTTCCCTTAAGCTTCTAAAAATCAGTTTCCAAAACATTTTCAAATTTAAAATTGTTGATAGGGATTGGTAGCACATGCCTGTAATCCCAGCGCCTGGGATACTGAGGCAGGAAGATTACTACAAATTCAAGGGAAACCTGGGCCACAGTGAAGGCCCTGTCTCAAAGAAATGTTATAAGCCGGGTGTGGTGGCGCACGCCTTTAATCCTAGCACTTGGGAGGCAGAGGCAGTTGATCTCTGTGAGTTCAAGGCCAGCCTGGTCTACAGAGTGAGTTCCAGGACAGACAGAGTTACAGAGAGACCCTGTCTCAAAAAGACCANAAAAAAAAAAAAAAAAAAAAGAAATGTTATAAGGTAATGAAAACTAAGTAAAAGTAGAAAGTACTCTAAGAACACACTTCTGTTGACTGCTTCTCCAAACACATCCTGCATTTCAGACAAATGTCATGAGCAAAGGAACATCTGAATAATCTTTTTGAAACTCACCTATCATAAGAAAATTGTACTAGAAAGTAGATACCTTGTACCTAATACAAGGTACCAAACAGGTCCCCAGTAATGTGCTTCATTTTGCTTTCTAATAACTACCCAACTCTTATCTTATTCCTGTCTTTAATTAAAAAAATTTTTTTGACTCTTTTGGTTTATGAGATTGGGTCTACCTGTAGCCACAAGTGGTCTGGAACTTGCTATGTAGACCAGGCTGGCCTTCATCTCACAGAATCTGCTTGCCTCTTCTGGGACAAAAGCCATGTGCCAACAGGCCAGGGCTATCTTTATATTGTTGTTTTCCTCAGAATCATTCTCTGAGGCCAGCCTGGTCTACAGAGTAAGTTCCAGGCCAGCTGGCAGAGGCAGGGAAGGTGTGGCCTATGTAAGAAGTTGAGAAAGTTGAATGACATACCTAAGCTTTATTGGGGTTCAGTACTGTGAGCTGTTTATGAAAAATCCTAATCAAATGACTGGTGGCACTAGGGGGCAGTCATTTTGTCCTGATGTGTATGATGCTGTTGTTTTCAGATTATCTTTTTGTTTTTGTTTTTGTTTTTTGAGACAGGGTCTCCCTATTGCCCCAGCTGGCCTGGAACTCACTCTGTAGACCAGGCTGGCCTTGAACTCACAGAGATCCACCTGCCTCTGCCTCCCGAGTGCTGGGATTAGTGGCGACCGCCACCACTCCCGACTCAGTGTTTTTTTCTTTGAGAAATTACTCAAGTAATATTTTCTAATGTAAATTACCATTCTTGGAGTAGACTATGTCTTTGTCATGATATGAATTCTTTTTATTACTAGCTTGATAACACTGATAAAATTTACACTTTTGCAATGTTTCCCTTATTCTTTAGGTCCTGTCTTTGAGTACTGGTATCAGAATTATGCTACCCTGGTGGAATAAACTGAGAATTTTTCTCCCTTTAGGGAATTATCTCCTTAGCAGCCAGCCAAGGTTGGACACTCCATTTATTTGCCTTTTTTTCTTCCTGAACATGCCTCACAATATCTTCCTGAACATGCCTCACAGTACCACTAGTCATTTGAGCAGGATTTTTCATAAACGGAGCTCGCAGTATTGAACCCCAGTAAAAGTTGGGTATATCATTCAGCTTTCTTACCTCTTTCTTACATTTGCTACAGTTTCCACACCTCTAAACAGATGTCAATTTTTTGCTCCCTACCTTACTAACTTCTAATTGTTGAGTTTGGACTGGGAGGTATGGTTACGGCCCTTAAAACTAACGTTTGGGGCTGGAGAGATGGCTCGGCAGTTAGGAGTATCGACTGCTCTTGCAGAGGACCCGGGTTCTGTTCCCAGCAGCCACATGTCGGTTAAGAACCGTCTTGGGGCTGGAGGGATGGCCTAGCGGTTAAGAGCGCCGAACGCTCTTGCAGAGGACCGGGTTCGATCCCCAGCACCCACATGGCGGCTGAGAACCGTCTGTAACTTCAATTCCAGGAGAACTCCAGTTCCAGGAGAATCCGACACCCTCTTCTGACCTCCGCGGCATTGCACAACACGGGTGCACAGACCTACATGCAGGCAGTACATTCATACAAATAAAAAAAATAAATAAATAAAAATAAATAAGAACCGTCTTTAACTCCAGGTCCAGGGGAATCCGACGCCCTCTTCTGACCTCCGCAGCATTGCATGACACAGGTGCACAGACCTACATGCAGGCAGTACATTCATACAAATAAAAAAAATAAATAAATAAAAATAAATAAGAACCGTCTTTAACTCCAGGTCCAGGGGAATCCGACGCCCTCTTCTGACCTCCGCAGCATTGCATGACACAGGTGCACAGACCTACATGCAGACAGTACACTCATACACATAAAAAATATAATTAAATTTTAAAAAGTTAAAAAAAACAAACATTTGAGGCCAATATGCTGTAGCTGCTGGACACTTCTCACTTTATTTGAACATCTGAATCCTGGGAAGTTATTTTTATTTTGTAGACGTGAAAAGCAACTAAAATGTTACATAGAAATAACTGGAGTTATTTCTACAGAATATAACTACAGAATGTAAAACCTGGAGTGCTTGATGATAAAGTGCTGCTTCCCCTACACCTAACTCTCAAGTGCAATGTTGTGCTCCCCAGGTAGTCACCTAACAGTTTTACCTTTACACACTTACGTTTTTTGTTATTTCATCTGTGTAGTTCTTGTCTTGCACATAGTTAACTGAATACTCTTAAATGTTTTTTTCATTTCTTAGACTTGATATAAATAACCAAGTAAATGAGGGAAAAGATGAGTGAATACAAACACTGTTCATTCTATGAGTCTACAGTGCGTACTTTAATGCAACAACAAATAATAAAGTCCCTTTCAAAATAAGTTTAATTCTGGGTGCTCCTCCTAGGAGCTTTTCCGCGTCCCTTGCCAGATAATTGTCTAAAGCCCAAAGAGATTAGCATCTGTGAATACTGATGCCCTCCTCACTCAAGCACCTCAGTACACAGTGCGCTGGAAAACACACCTATGGCGGTCCTCTAACAAAACGACACCCACACAGACACGGCCCCTTGCAAGTGTGGCCACAAGACTTCCCCGCGCTCCCCAGCCTCTGTACAGCCGACCTCTCGCGGTGAAGCTTTGACGGAGGACCAGCTCAGAGTCACGTGGAGCCGGAGCGTACTTGCCGAGCCCTACGGAATGACGCGCCTGGGGTTGCCAGGGGGCGGGCCGAGCCGCGGAAGGGGCGGACCGCAGGCCGGCGGAGGCGGGGCAGAGTGCGGGCGGGGCGGGCCGGCATATTATGGGATGCGGCGGTGGAATGGCGCTGGGCGCGTGATTTTGAACAAACCCGGGTTTGTGTCTCGGAGGCGCCGCCGCCGCCGCGGCTGCTGGAAGCCCGGGGAGCGCGGCGGGAGAAGGAGGCGGCGGCGCCGCCGACTTGGGTGAGTGTCAGCTCCGGGGACCCGGGCCGAGCAGCGGGAACGGGTTGCGGGCCCGCGGGGCGCAGTGCGGAGAGCGCCAGCCGGCTCCCTGGCAGCTGGGCGGTGGGCCGCGGCGGGAGCGGGAAGCGGCCGGCCGGGCCGCAGCGGGGGGAGCGGGGCCGGCGCCGGAGAGCGTGGCTGTCACTCGGCGGGGCCCGCGCTGCCCGCCCGGCGTTCCGGGGGAAGGATCGGGCGGCTGTTGACACTCACTCGGCGCGCCCGGGGAACCTCCGCGTCGGCCCGGGCTTCTGGGAACCGGTTTTGCTGCTGTGTCATTTCGTACCAGCGCCTCCTTTCGCTGCTGTCCGCCGCCGCGCTCTTCCTACGCCCCTTTGTATGGACTGCGGGCGTGTGTCGGTTTCCCTCGCGAAGCCCACCAGCCAAATGTCATAATGTTCCCGCGGTGCACGGGGAGAGGGAGCGGGCTGGGACTCAGCCTGGACAAGCAACGGTAACCCCCCCCCCCCAAGTGCGGGGTGGTCCGGGCTGTTGGTGGAGGAGTAAAGTTTAAAGATGAACAGACTGGGACCACTTTCCATACCGAGCGCCCAGCAGGCTGCATAGAAAAGCGCGGCTCCGGGTGGGTGGGAGATTAAGCCTGACCCTCCTGACTTTTATATTCAAACAAGATAGGGAAATGAAATAGATTCTGCTTCTACCTTATTCTTAGACGTTAAGCAGTAGAGTAGCCTGGTTCACAGCTCTGAAGTTCAGTGTGCTCATCACCAGGTCCTTTAGAGCTTATGTTGTACTTGAATAGTAGGTACAGAATAAAGCTTTTGCATGGCTGGTTAGCAAATCCTTCTGAAATTAACAGAATGGCTAAATTTTTTCATTGCTGAACTCATCAGAAGCCTCGCAGCGTACGTGTTTTTATTCCCTTGGTGATTAAAACAATGCTTATATCCTTTTTTGGCTACTTAGTAAATTGAATGATGAGATAACTGCTAGGGGTAACCCCGGGGTCTTGGTCTTAAAGCAAGCTATTTATTTTCACTGTGTTGAACAAGTGTGTCAGCAGCAGATGGGTTTTAACTTGGTGGCTTAGATCCTAAAACCATTTGGCAAGGGATTCTAGTTTAGAGCTGTAGTTTCTATATGTTAGGAGTTGATCATGAACGCTTCCACAATTGATCAATAGATCTTAAATTTAGTGGCACTTTGACATTTTAACTCAACGGCAGATTGAAGTCATAGTGTTCCTAGACTGAAATAGCTCGTTAAGTGGAGAGGAAAACAGTTCAGAACTTTATTTATTATTTTTTTATTTATTTTTTTATTAATTTTATTTATTTCTGTATGTGTATGAATGTACTGTCTGCATGCAAGTCTGTGCACCCGTGTCGTGCAGAACTTTATTTTTAAGAATTAAAAAAATATGACTACTGTCTGCTGAGGACAGTGCTTATAATCTGAACAGTATCCGAGAGTAAACCTGTACATGGAAGTAGCTCCTGCTGTCAGAGTAGTTCTGTGGGTGGAGTAGACTGTCAAAGTTGGTGAGTGACATTAAAGGTCTCCATAATGTCTGAAATGTACATGAAACGCCCTCGACTATCTCTCAAGTGCTTTTCTGGAAATGAAAGTTTGGGTTCCTTATTGTTCTTATGTCACCTTCCGCATGCCTTTTGCTCTTCGAAACAAAAATACCCTGGACTTGGAACCCCGCAGGTACTCGGCTCCCTTGGCGTGCAGGCGGGCGGGTGCCGGGTGTCTGGTCCTGGGGTGAAAGGTCTAGCTCGGCCCCCGCGGTGGAACAGTTTGAAGGTTGGCGGGGCGGGCGGGAGGTTTCCCCGGATATGTGGGTGTGCGGCGCTCCGGAGGGCGGGCCGGGGCGGGAGCAGGAGGAAGGGGGAGGTGACTGGCAGCGGCGGCTGCGGCCGGGGCTGGGCTGTCGGGGAAGCTGCTGAGCTGTGATGGTGATGACGAGGTGAAAATGGCGGATCTTTCGAAATACAATCCCGGCCCCTGACATACCAAAGGCGGCGGTCGGGGCGACATCGCCCCCTGGGCTCCCTCCTGGGTCCCGGGATACGCTGTAGCACTGCAGTTCGTGCAAAGTGGGAAAGGAAGCCGCTGGACAGAGCTACCGTGCACAGGCAAAACAAGCACTGCCGGAGCTCGGAATTACCCGGGACCTTTTGGAGCCCAAAGGCAGAGAGAGCCGCGTCGCTGGAGGTAGAGGAGAAAGGGGTACCCGAGGGCCCTCCATCTGTAGATCTCTTTATTTGGGGAGGTGAGGGACGGTGGGGGAGGAAATGCGTTGTGGACCTAGAATGACTTGTCAGGAGCTCAGAGAACAGTAGCCTCATAATGACATCAATATTATTCTTCGAGTATCAAGAGAGCTCGAGTTTGCTCTTACACCTACAGCTGCTGCTGAGGCCTAGAGGATCCTCTAGTACCTACCATGATTTCCTGATAGAATACTTGAAATACCCACTCTGGAGCGGCGTGGTTGATGGTGCTCAGCAGTTTAAGGGGTTGTATGTTTCTTTGGGGAGGCAGAGCACTGGCATTTTCTTCGACATTTTACGTGTCTTAGATCACAGTCTATAACTTGTTGGGGGTGTGAAACCTTACCTTTTTTTTTGAGCATATGGACCAGTTTTGTACCAATCAAAAAAATTTTTTTTCTTTTCTGGCTCTGTCATCTCTAGTGTAGCACCTTTGACCCTGTCACTTGGTAAATAACAATTGAGATACTATCAGTCATATTTTCCACCTATGCTTTTCTGGGAAGGTCTTCCCTGTTCCCATCTAATTTCCTGGATTCAGAGAGCAAAGTTATGGAGGAATTTGCAATAAGCTGTCTCTTCCAAGTGAAATTCAGTTTGGCAAGCATTATTCTCATGAGTTTGCTTTAGTTGTGGAGTAGAGAGAGGTAGAATGGTTTGATACAAGCTGTGGTTGTGAGTACATTGTTGGTAAAGATAAACCTGTTATATTCCAAATGCTGGGCTTCCAAGCTCTTTATTTAGATAACAGCACTGGGTTGATTGACCATATAATGGCCCCCAAATGTTAGCTTTTGTTAAGTAATCTAATGATCTGTATGTCTTTTAGATTGTGCTGCGGAGTCCTAAGCAGTATGCATATAACAGTAATGTTACTGAAAGGCTACATATTAATCAAAGTTTTATTTATTTATTTATTTATTTATTTATTTATTTATTTATGTTTGATGTTTGATGTTTTTGAGACAGGGTCTCCCTGTAACCCCAGCTGGCCTGGAACTAGCCCTGTAGACCGGGCTGGCCTTGAACTCACAGAAATCCGTCTGCTTCTGCCTCCTTAGTGCTGGAATTAAAGGCATGCGCCACCAGGCCTGGCTTAAAGACAGTTCTTAGCCTCTATGTGGGTGCTGGGAATCGAAACTGGGTCCGCTGCAAGAGCAGTCAGTGCTCTTAACCGCTGAGCCATTTCTCCAGCCCTCAAAGTTTTTTTTTTTTAATTTTAAAATGAATCACAGCTAATTTTATTCAAATTGTCCAAAATTTATACCAAAGCCCTCAAAGTTTTTTATACACTGATTTGGGGGCCTTCTTTCCCTCAGCTTTAGGGGCCCAAGGTTGGATCAGTGACCCTAGATTTTGAGGGTAAACAGAATTTAATGTTTGAGAAATGTCATTAGTAACATTTATGAGTAGTAGTAAATTTCCTTATTCATGTTGTCTGTCATATTCATATGCTATCATACTATGTCATATAATATCCTACCACATGTCGTATATATCCAGGGCAAATATTTTGTCTGAATCTGTAGTTTGGACTTTGTCTTTTACTCAATATAAGAATGAGAAGCTCAGGGCTGGAGAGATGGCTCAAAGGACCTGGGTTCAATTCAGCACCTACATGGCAGCTAACAACTTGCCATAACTCCAGTTCCAGGGGATCCGATGCCCTCTTCCGACCTACATGCAGGCAATACACTCAAAATAATATACTCACCCAAAAATAATAAATAAAATATTTTTTTAAGAATGAAAAACTGAAGAATTTTTACAGTAAATAAATAAATATAATTTGAAGCTGACATGGTGGCGTACGCCTTTAATCCCAGCATGGCGGGAGGCAGAGGCAGGCAGATCTCTGTGAGTTCAAGGCCAGCCTGGTCTACAGAGCAAGTTCCAGGCCAGCTGAGGCTACAGGGAGACCCTGTCTCAATACCCCCCCCAAATATATATATATATAATTTGAAGGGCCACTGAGATGGAGCAACAGGTAAAGGTGCTTGCTACTAAGTCATAACCCCAGTTCAGTTCTCAGAACCTATATAAGGAAAGAAATTATCAGTTGCTACAAGTTGTTCTGACTTACACACAGCAAGTAAGTTCCCCTCCCCAATGATAGATAGATAGATAGATAGATAGATAGATGATAGATAGATAGATAGATAGATAGATGATAGATCGATCAGATAATGGAGGTTGGTTGGGGCTGGAGAGCTGGCTCAGAGGTTGAATGCTTCTTGTTTTTCCAAAAGACCTGAATTGGGTTCCTGACATTCATGCCATGTGGCTGACAACCACCTGGAACTCCAGCTGCCGGGGATCTGATCTCCTCTTCTGGCCTCTTTGGGTACCTGCACACTTGTGGGACATACACACACAACACACACACACAGACAGAAATTAAAATAAAATAGGTCTTTTAAAAAGAAAAGAAAAAAATATATGTGTGTATATATATGTAAAATTTGATCTTGCATTAATAGAAATTGGGTTCTTTTTAAATTTTTAGTTCTTATGTGCTAATTTTTGGGTTCACATCAGCCAGCTTAGTACTTAAGACTAAGAATTTTTTAAAGTTGGGATATTAGCCAGGTGTGGTGCATGCTTGTAATCCCAGGGTTTAGGAGGCAGAGGCAGGCAGATCTCTGAGTTCAAGGACAGCCCGGTCTACATAGTGAGTTCCAGGACAGCTGGGGCTACAGGGAGACCCTGTCTCAAAAAGAGAAAAAAAAAAACAAAAAACAAAAAACCAATGCTTATTCATTGGTTTTCTCTGTTTGTTTATAACACAGCTTTTCAGTGTAGCCCAGGGTAGCTTCCACTCACTGGCCTTCTGCCTGTAGATCTTAAGTGCTAAATTCCTGTGCCACCAGGCCACACTGGTTTTAACTACCAACTCTGTTGCCTTTTTCTAATGAATTTTGGTGATTATCTTCCCTTACTCCGTGTGTGTGTGTGTGTGTGTGTGTGTGTGTGTGTGTGTGTGTGTATGTGTTTATATATAAGAGAAAGAGGAGAGCAAACAGAGAGGGAGAGAGGGCAAGTTTGTGTGCCATGGTCCTTGTGTAGAGGACAGCTTGCAGGAGTTGCTCTCTCCTTCCACCATGTAGGATCATGGGATTCAGTTCATGCTGTTAGGCTTGGTAGCAAGCACAGTTACCACCTATGCTGTCTCTCTGGCCCCACATTAAAAGATTTAAGCCTTGTTTTTTTTTTTCTGTTTTTTTTTTTTTATCTTATTTTGACATTTTATTGAGGATTATAGAAAATTAAGGGGTTAGGGAAGGAAAAACATGTAATTAGGAAAATTAGAAGGATACGTGATAAATGGCTAAAGAAATTGTTATAATTTACTTTAAAGGAAATTATATTTGAAGTAAATTTGTAGCCAGGCGTCGGGGTGCATGCCTTTAATCCCAGCACTTGGGAAGCAGAGGCAGGAGGATCTCTGTAAGTTGGAGGCCAGCCTGAAGTATAATAGCAAGTTCCAAGACAGTCAGAGCTACAGGGAGACCCTGTCTAAAAAGTAAATAAATTCACACAAGAAGAAAAGCAACTGCACTGGATCCCAGAGACTGGGGTGGACTTCTTTCTTAATGTCCAGTGTCCTTTGTCTTAAGATTTGGTGCAATATAAAATATATATATATATAAGTAAAAGAAAAGTTGTATGGAAAATATTGACACACATTATGACCTTTTGAGTATAAGTAAGGATATGAATATTGGCTTCAAGGAGGCCGGGGTTATAGTCTTAGTTTTGATTCCTATTGCCATGATAAAATATCTTGACAGAAGTACTTGGGGGAGAAGCAATTCATTGCAGCTCACTATTCCAAGATGGACTAATTGCAGGGAAGTCAAGGGGCATCAACTTGAAGCAAACTCCTCACATCTTCCAATATTTTGTTGGGGTGTCACCTCTTAAATCACTTATATTAAGAATCCCGTTTCGGGCTGGAGATTTGGCTCAGCAGTTAAGAACACCAACTGCTCTTTCAGAGGACCCTGGTTCGATTCCCAGAACCTACATGGTGGCTAAGAACTGTCTTTAAGCCAGGTGTGGTGGCTCACGCCTTTAATCCTAGCACTTGGGAGGCAGAGGCAGGCTGTCTCTGAGAGTTCAAGGCCAGCCTGGTCTACAGAGTGAGTTCCAGGCCAGCTGGGACTATAGGGAGACCCTGTCTCAAAGAAAAAAAAAAAAAAATCCTGTTTCAAGGTGTCTTCTGGATGTGACATTGCCGTTGCACTCAGGCCTTGAGCAGCTGCGGTAGTAGCTGCTGCGGTTACCAGCACAGTACAGTTTCAGAGGGATTCCGTCCTTCCTGGTGGGGAAAGCGGGCAGCAGGAGTGTGAGGTTGGTCAGCACATTGCATCAAGCATCCAGAAGCAGGGACAACCTTTATTGTTTGATGGGATTTTGAATACCATGAAAGAGAAATAAAGGGAGAAGCTTATTTATAGAAGCAGGAAAAGAGCTTTGAGTTAAAACATAGCTACTAACTGTCTTCATAGTTACCCAGTAACTAAGCTGAGGCTAAGAAATATGCCTTAGATTAGATAATACGCAAATAGGGGAGCCTGGAGTTTGAGTGTTTGCTGTTTGTCTAAGCTAAAACCTTTCTAGTTAGCTAGTCCTCATAGTTACTTAGCTCTTGGTGGAAGTCGGCCTTAACTTAGAGTGTTCTGTCCAGATGTCTTGCAGGTTACTTGCTCATCTGTAATGAAGTGCTAGTCACCACTTCTTATCAAGCACAGAAGTGAAAGCAGCTGTCTGCCTATATTCTCCTGTAACTCAGAACAGTGTTTGCAAAAATATAATCTTTCTAGCTACATTCTTTTTAATTATATATGAATTTACTTCTTTTTCATTGTCACCATGGTAAATCAGTCTTCTGTTTATGTTTGCCTTGGACTTTTTACTGCAATAGCCCTTTAACTGGTTTCTCCAATATACCAGAGCCCCGCTATGGCTGTTCCCTGGGCCAGTCCATTTCTAAGCTCTTCAGGGCTTACTTTCCTAGCCTTTCACAAACACAGCAAGCAGTGTGTCTGCTAACTAAATGACCAATAAAACTATAAGCTAATTATAAGTCAGGAGGACCTTGTAGGTTTTTTGATAAGAAACTTTCTACTTGCAGTAGATGTTGTAAAGTTTGGTGACAAGTCTTATGGTGAAACAGATTTCTAAATTATGTGAAGTGCTTCGAAGTCCCAGAGCATTGTATAAATCTATCTTAGATAGACAGTTATTTTCAAAGCCCAGTATAAACAGTGGTGGTGTTTTTGATGGTATGCTTTCTCCTTGGTTAATTTCTTCATTCTTCAGATTTCTACTGAGATGTTTGCCAATTCTGTTCCAGGCCATAGGATTTGGGGTATTTGGTGGTAAGGAAAGCAAACAAGTTTCTTTCCCACTGCAGCTTGCATCCTAAAGGAATGGGGGCAGGATGACCGTCCCGTAAAATCAACAACAACTTTTCTGGTAGCAGCAGATGTTTTGATAGAAATCAGTGTAGCAGGATAGAGTCTAGTAGAGATGATGGTTGTATCTTCCATAGGATTTTAATGTTGTTGAGCTTCTTTAATTTGAATGAATGTGATTAGACTTAAACCATTCTGCCATGTTCACCTGTGAGGGAGCAAAAACTTGATTGACTTCCAGGGGTGTACTTTTGCTTTTAGATGTTCATAATGTCTGTGTTGTGAACTGAGACTGCTGGAGGCATGCAGAACACATTTTATGTTCTGGTTTCTTCCCCTACCATGCATTGACTGGTAACTCCTGATACAGATGAAATAAACGGAAGCCCCTTAGCTCCTTTGGCCTGTGAAGTTCCCCCTTGGCCTGTGAAGGTCCCCCTTGGAGTAGACCTCAACATTGGTGATAGGGACACATGTGCTAGCACATAGCTTCCATTCCTAAGGGATAAAATTAGGGTGATGATTCATGTAACTAAATGGCCAAGCAGTTTTCCTACCATGCTCATGAGCTCCTTTGGAGAGCTTGTTTTAGCATAGGTCAACATGCTGTGGATGGGACCCTAATGAAATATATAAGGATGGGATATAATGCAATCATCAACAGCCTGCTGAATGGCTTCTGAGTTGTCCTGGCTCTGGAACTCTACACAGTCCATATTATATACAGACTGGCTAAACCAATCAGACCGTTTCATACTGGAAGTTTGAATTCCTGGAAGTGAGTAGTGCATGTGGCCATTCTCATCTCCGTCCCTCTCCCCTTTCCTTCTTTCTCCCCCTGCTCCTCTACTTATCACTCTTGTGAAGCAGGGTCTTCTATGTGACCCAGACTGGCCTTGAACTTGCTAGGAAGCCTAGACTGGCCTCAAAATAAAATCCTGCTTCCTAAGTATTGGGATTCCAGGCATATACCACAATGCTGGGCTATTCCCAGGTCTCTTGACAGGAGAAATACAAACATATGTTGTCTGTTAGCAAAGCTTTAAAAGATAAGCAAAACTCATAGAAGAGGCATGATAGGCAAACCCACTATCATATTTGGGAACTTTAACACACTCTCTCAGTAGATGTTAGAACAGTAGAACAGCTTTTAAAAGTTAAGTAAAAATTTTTTTTCCTTGCTTTGTAGCCCAGGTTGGCCTAAGATTCAGCAATCTCCTGAGTTCAGGGGTTAGCCATGCCTGGCTAAACATTAGCATGGCTATGGAAG
This sequence comes from Rhizomys pruinosus, assembly GCA_009823505.1. NCBI lineage: Eukaryota > Metazoa > Chordata > Mammalia > Rodentia > Spalacidae > Rhizomys > Rhizomys pruinosus. Next base: position 1,974,437 of record VZQC01005209.1, read on the forward strand.
GTGTAGATAATACTCTAAACCAACTTGACCTAACATTTATAGAGTACTACCTGCAGAAGCTACAGAACATGTGTTCTTACCAGGTACACGTGGGGAAACATTCACCATACACTGACATGTAAATCTCTTTTTTTTCGGGGAGGGGGCATTTTTGAGACAGGGTCTCCCTTTAGTCCCAGCTGGCCTTGGGGCTCACAATGTAGACTAGGCTGGCCTTGAACTCACAGAGATCTGTCTGCCGCTGCCTCCTGAGTGCTGGGATTAAAGGCATGCACCACCATGCCGAGCACTAAAGACAGTTCTTAGCTGCCATGTGGGTGCTGGGAATCAAACCCAGGTCCTCTGCAAGAACAGTCAGTGCTCTTAACCGCTGAGCCTTCTCTCCAGCCCTCTGACTTGCAAATCTCTTATTTCAAATTATGGAAATGCCAGTTTATTCCCTCTGACAATAGAGTTAAATTAGGGCTTGATAAGGAGTTAAATGCTATCTTTTATTATCCATGTGTCAAAGATGAACTCACCAGAAACCTTAGAAAATATTTGAAGTGAAAGAATGATAATACAACCATACTGAACATAATGGATTACATCTAAAGCAGCTTTAGGGGATTTTTTTTTTTTTTTCATTTTGATGGTTTATTGCAGAAATAGGTTTAAAGATAAGTGGTCTTGTCCTTGAGTACTTTTAACTCAAGAAACCCATTTATCTCTTTCAGTGTATCTGATCTGTACCATCACGTTGCTTTTGAACAAAATTTCCTTATGGGACCAGAGAGATGGCTCAGTAGTTAAGAGTACCGACTGCTCTTACAGAGGACCCAGGTTCAATTCCCAGCACCCACATGGTGGTTAACAACCATCTGTTAACTCCAGTTCCAGGGGATCTGATGCCTTCTGACCTCAGGCAGTGCACCACATGGGTGCACTTACACACATGAGGCAATACACTCATATGCATAAAAAAAGAAAAATAACCCAGGTGTGGTAGCACATGACTTTAATCCCAACACTCAGAAGGTGGAGCTCTGTGAGTACAAGGCCACCCTGGTCTACAGAGCGAGTTCAAGGCCAGCTGGGGCTACAGGGAGACCCTGTCTCAAAAAGGTGAAAAAAATTAAAGAAGACTTTATGCTAATAAGTTTGGCAATTTAGAGGAAATGGACAGATTCCTTCAAAGATACAAACACACATCAAAGGTCATTCATGAAGAAAGAGACAGCATACACAACTCTATTAAATATACTGAATTTATAGGTTAAAAAAATCTTTTTGTAAGCTAGATACAGTGGTGTATTCCTGTAGTCCCAGATTCTTGGCAGGCTAAAGCAGGAGGATTGTTTGAGCCCAGCAATTTGAAGCCAGGCTGGGCAGAATATAACAAACCTTCTCATAAGAAAGCTATGTGTTTTCATGGCTAAATTCTAAGAAACATTCAAGAAATAGCGAGGCGTGGTGGTGCATGCCTTTGATCCTAGCACTTGGGAGGCAGAGGCAGGTGGATCTTTGTGAGTTCAAGGCCAGCCTGGTCTACAGAGTGAGTTCCAGGTGGAAGATTCTGTGCAAACTTTTCCTAAAGAGAGAACATGTTCCACCTCATTTTATTTATTAGGTCAGCATTATCCCCTCAAAGATACTACATGAAAAGAAACTACAGACCAGTACCTCATGAACATATGCAAAAATGCTTACCCTGGTGGTAAAAAAAAATAGAGGTCAGCAGTTTATACAAAGTGTGATACATGATCAAAAGGTGTTTATTTTGAGAATGTAAAATTGGATTGGTAGCCGGGCGTGGTGGCGCATGCCTTTAATCCTAGCACTTGGGAGGCAGAGGCAGGCGGATCTTTGTGAGTTCAAGGCCAGCCTGGTCTACAAAGTGAGTTCCAGGACAGCTGGGGCTACAGGGAAACCCTGTTTCAGAAAAAGACCAAAAAGAAGAAAAAAAAAAAAAGACCAAAAAAAATTGGATTGGTAATAAAAATTAGTTTAACTGAGGTTGGAGAGATGGCTCAGCAGTTAAGACCAGGGTTCATATCCCAGCACCCATATGGTGGCTAACAACTTTGAAACTACAGTTCCAGGGGTTAAACTATTCCCATCCCCCCCCCCCCCCCCTTTTTTTTTTACGGACTTTTCGAGACAGGGTCTCCCTGTAGCCCCAGCTGACCTGGAACTTACTCTGTAGACCAGGCTGGCCTTGAACTCACAGATTAAAGGCATGTGCTACCACACCCAGCCCAATGCCCTCTTATATTGGCTTCAGGCATTGCACAACACACAAAACATGCATACACATAAAATTTAAAAATTTAAAATAATAAAATATTTTTAAGAATCAGTTTAACAAGCTAGGCGTGGTGGCACACGCCTTTAATCCCAGCACTCAGGAGGCAGAGGCAGGTGGATCTCTGTGAGTTCAAGGCCAGCCTGGTCTACATAGTAAGCCTTAGCTCTAGGCCAGCTGGAACTAAAGGGAGACCCTGTCTCAAAAAGACCAAAAAAAGGTGAGAGAATCAGTTTAACTCACAGACTAAAAATAGACAATCTTGATTATCTTGGTAGTTATAGAAAAAGCATGTGGTGTGTGTGTGTATTGCTGGAAATTGAACGTTAAGGCTTCATGAGTACTTGAACTTAGGGGAGATTTTTTTTTTTTTGCCCCAATCTCCCAAATCCTTGGATTACAGGCATGAACCACCATGTTTGACTTTTTATTTTATTTTATTATTATTATTATTATTATTTTTATTTTTTTTTTTTTTTTTTTTTTTTTTTTTTTTGAGACAGGGTCTCCCTGTAGCCCCAGCTGTCCTGGAACTCACTCTGTTTAAAAGCTGACAAGATGATTCAGCAGATTAGGGCTCTTGCTTTGAAGCCAGATAACTTGAGTTTGATCCCTGAATCCATGTGGTGGAAGGAGAGAACTGAGTCATCCAAGTTGTCCTTTGATCTCCACATTTGCACCATGGCATAAACACACACACACACACACACACACACACACACACAAATGGAATTTTTAAAACATTTGTTTAAATCAGCAAGTCATAGAAAGTATAGTAAAGTAAAAGAAATAAAAGATACATGTAGGAAAGGAAGAAGTACTAATGTTACAAATAAATATTGTTGAAAATTTTTAAGGGATCTACATTTGGGCACAGAGGCAGGCAGATATCTGTGAATTCAAAGTCAGCCTGGTCTTCATAGTCATTTCCAGGTCAGCCAGGGCTATAGTGAGACCCTGTCACAGAGAAAAGAAATATATTTCTGTGTATTAATGACAAATAGTTGGAAAATAAAGGAAAACCATTTATAATAGCATCAACATGAGATACTTAGGAATAGATTAAACAGAACATGTCAAATGTATACATTTGAAGTGCAAAACAGTGCTTGAGATAGATCCATTGTTGAAGAGGGACTACTCGCAAGCTGCTGATCTGTGCATTATTTCTTCTTTTTTCTTTCTCAGTCTTTTTTTTTTTTTTGATGTTTAGTTTTTTATAGTTTTTTTATAGTTTTCATAGCTGGCCTGGAGCTCGTTATGTAGACCAGGCTGGCCTTGAACTCACAGAGATCCACCTGCCTCTGCCTCCCGAGTGCTGGGATTAAAGGTGAGTGCCACCACGCCCGGCATAAGACAGTTCTTAGTCACCATGTGGGTGCTGGGAATCGAACCCAAATCCTCTGCAAGAGGAGTCAGTGCTCTTAACTGCTGAGCCATCTCTCTAGCTCCAAGTCTTTGCATTTCTTTTTTTTTTTTTGTCTTTTCGAGACACGGTCTCCCTGTAGCTCCAGCTGTCCTGGAGTGAGACGGTGACAGCTTTCATTTTAAATGATCTTTTCAAAGTTAGCTTGGGCATAGCAGTGCATGCCTATAATACCAGCTGCTGGGAAGCTGAGGCAGGAAGATCCCAACTTCTAGTCTATCCTGGGCAACTTAGGCAAACCCTGTCTCAAAGTAAAATAAGAATTAGGAATGTACTCAGAGGTGGAACACTTGACTACCATGCATGTTGAGTCCCCAGTACTACGCAAAGGCAGGTGGAGAGTAGGGAAGAGTGGAATTTCAATATGGCAAACAGCCTTGGATGATATAGTAGCCCTCATGTAGCAGCGGACAGATTTGCTGAGTGTCTAACATAATAAAAATAACATCACCCTGTAGGAGCAGGGCAGGTTCACTTAGTCCATTGTAAAAGATTCAAGTTCCCTCCAGTGGTAATGCCAACCCATTACGTATTGGGCTTTAGCCTGTGACATAGGGGAACTGGCCACATGATGTTCATGCTTCTTGCTGTGCAACTAATAAAACAACCTTTGTCTCTGACTCACGACTCTGTGTCATCTACTTGTATCTATAAAGCAGGAACACCATGGCTGTTTTGTAACCTTGCAGAGAAGCTATAAATATTGGACCTCTCAGTTTGGCCTATGTTGGTACAGTCTTAACAGAAACATGGCTCCTGGAAAGGGAACTGTAAGGATCTAGTGAGCTAGGTTAAAGGATATAAAAGGACTCTGGCATCTGGTAGTGAATGATCTCATCTACAAGGTGGGCAAGAACAGCTTGGGCAGGGAGAGTAAATTTTACCCAATAAATAACATTTAGAGGCTGAGCCGAGAGTTCTGACTGAAATAAACTGCATAGATGATGCATTGGTTATTGTATATACCAGACTTGACTCCATGTCCTCTGCTGAAAGAGTGTGATCATGGCTGCCATGTTAAAAAGCTCTCAAAGCCTAGGGGAAAGGAGTATGACAGTGAAAATATGGAGCATTGTTGAAACTGAAAATCATAGAAGTTTGGTTGGTTGGGCTGCAAGAGTAAGTTCTTGGAGTTGGAAGAAATGTCAAGCTTTGCTTATTAGTATTGAGTTACTAGTTCCCTCAATGTCCTAACCGCTTGCTTCTACTCCTTGACCTTATTAAGGAAAATGGTGACTGGGAATTGAACTGGGGTGTCCCTTTCCTTAAGAAAGACCAAAGAAATTTTTTATGAAATGCACAGAGCTTCAATAAAACATTGGTTTAAAAAAAAAAAAAAGATAGGGGCTGAGCGTGGTGATGCTCACCTTTAATCCCAGCACCAGGAGGCAGAGGCAGACAGATCTCTGTGGTTTCAAGGCCAGTCTGGTCTACATAGCAAGTTCCAGATCAACTGGAACTACAGGGAGATCCTATCTCAAAAAAAAAAAAAAAAAAAAAAAAAAAAAAAAAAAAAAAAAAAAAAAAAAAAAAAAAAAAAAAAAAAAAAAGGCCAAAGGTCATATATTTGTCTATGCCAGGAGAACTTTAGGAGTTAGACTTATGTGGCACTATTGGATACCAGCAAATTCAGAACATTCAGTAGAGGTAGCTAGCTTCAACTGATGGTTCAGGGGAAATACTTGTAGTAGAACAGAACTTGCAGTTTTGAGTGGTGCCCCTTATTGGGTATTGTTTTCAGGACTTTCAGTGTTTTGTGTATCTGTACTACTAATGCCTGTACTTGCTTATGGAATTAGGGGTATAACTCAAGGTCCTAAATGTGTTCAGTACCCAGACTGTGCCCTGCTTCCCCAAACATTCCCAAATCTTAGCAGTTCCTTTTAGCTACAAATTATTGTGAACACTGATTTTGCCATATAAATAAAGGACTCATTCAGTTCAATAAGAAAACTGAAATCCAGTACTTAAAAAAAAAAAAAAAGACTTCAGTAAGCATTTTTTTAAACCCTGGCTAGCCTTGCATTCCTAACCTTCTGCCTTTATCTCCGAAATGCCGAAATTACACACGTGCCACCATGCCCTGACTATTAACACTTTTCCAAAGAATACAAGACACACACACACAAATAGGCAATTTCCACATGAAAAGATGTTCGGCATTATTATAGTTGTCAGAGGTGGAGTGTAATAGACAAACAGAACAAAAAATTATATAGATTCCTCATTTGTGAGAAAAATATATAGATTCCTGGGCAATTTAGTGAGAACTGGTCTCCCAAACAAAAACAGACTTGACAATACTAATTGTGAGGATATGGACCAGCCAGATCTCCCATACATTGCTGGTGAGTATATAAAATTATACAACTAAGTTTCATTGATAATAAATTATAATCAGGGACTGGGAAGTAGTTCAGATGATGGTAGAATGCTTACTGATTCGACCTATAGCACCACGTAAAACCAAGTATAGTAGGACATGCCTGTAATCCTGGTACTTGGGGGGCCGAGAGCAGATTAGAAGTTCAAGGTCATCCTTGACTACAAAGGGAGGTTAGTAAGGCATGCCTTGGCTATGTAAGGGCCTGTCACAAAATCTTTTTTGTTTTAAAACTTGAGCTGGGGAAGGGCTGGAGAGATGGCTTAAAGGTTCAGAGCATTCTTGCAGAGGACCCGGGTTCCATTCCCAGCACCCACATGTCCACTAACACACATCCAGAGGAATTCTGTCATCCTCTTCTGACCTTCGTTGGCATTGTATGACACAGGTGCACTTATATACATGCAAGCAGTACACTCACATATAAAATAAAAATTCTTTTTTTTATTTATTTTATTTCTGTATGTGTATGAATGTACTGTGTACATTCAAGTTTGTGCACCGATGTCGTGCAATGCCGCGGAGGTCAGAAGAGGGTGTCGGATTCCCCTGGAACTGGAGTTCTCCTGGAATTGGAGTTTCAGGTGGTTCTCGGCCGCCATGTGGGTGCTGGGGATTGAACCCGGGTCCTCTGCAAGAGCGGTCGGTGCTCTTAACTGCTAGGCCATCTCTCCAGCCCCCAAAATAAAAATTCTTAAAATTTGGGCTGGGGATATTGCTCCATTGTTAGAATTGATGATGCTTTGGGTTTGATTTTCCTAGCATTGATGATGCTCTGGGTTTGATTTTCACATAAACTACAAGTGGTGGTACATAACCTGTAATCTGAGCACTTGGGGAGTGTGAGGGGTGTATGTGTGTGTGTGTGTGTGTGTGTGTGTGTGTGTGTGTGTGTGTGAAATTCAAGGTCATTCTCAGCTATATAGCCAGTTTGAGGCCAGCCTGAACTATGCAAGACCTTGTCTCAAAAAATAATTATAACCTAGCAATTCCACTTCTAGATATTTATTCACAATGGAAGCAGATATCCATAAAGACTTCAATTTAATATTTATAGCACTAGCCATAATAATAGTATTCCAAAGTAAAAAAAAGTTGAAATGCTCGTTATTAGGTGAATGGATATATAAATTATAGGAGGTGTATGCAGAGGAATATTATTTAACAAATATAATAGTGAGTTCAACAATAAAGATAAATCTCAAAAAGCATTCTGTGGGGTCAGAGGGCACACTGTACAATTCCTTTATGTTCCAAATGCAGAAGAAAAGATGTCTCTGATTTAACAATAGTTCATCTATTTTACTTTACAGTTAACAAAAGTGGGATTGGAGAGATGGCTTAGCAGTTAAGAGTTTTTAATGCTTTTCCTAAAAACCTGAGTTCATTTCCCAGCACCCATACTGGCCTGTACCTCTAGCTCCTAGGGATCCTATTATGTGTTCTGGCCTCTGAGGGTACTTGTATACATATGGCATACACTCACAGACACACTAATTTATTTATTATTTTAAGTGTATGTTGGTAAGTGCACCTATGCCATGCAGTGCCTGTGGAAGCCAGAAGAGGGAGTCAGATCCCTGGAACTGAACTTACGGATGGCTGTTAGCTGCCATGTGTGTGCTGGGACCCAAACCCAGGTCCTCTGCAAAAAACAGTCAGTGCTCTTAACCACTGAGCCATCTCTCTAGCCTTTGGGATTTTTTGTTGTTGTTGAGATAGGTTTTTACTTTATAGCCATGGCTAGCCCCAGACTTGCTATATAGACCAGGCTGACCTCAAAGTCAGAGAGATCCATCTGCCTCCCGAGTGGTGGGATTAAAGGCATGTGCTCCACACACCCAGCCTGATTTATTTATTTATTTTTAAATCTAGTTTGATTGCTTTGGGGGTGTCTTTTTGAGATAAGGTCTCCCTGTAGCCCCAGCTGGCTTGAACTCACTATGTAGACCAGGCTGGCCTTGAACTCAGTGAGATTTGCCTGCCTCTTACCACTGCTGGGATTAAAAGAGTGTGCCATCAAACTTGGCTTGAGGTGGGGTTTTGTTTTTGTTTTTATTTAGGACAAGGCCTCCACACTGTTGTTCAGGCTGGCCTGGAAGTTATTCATGTATCTCATGGCCTTGAACTCATGATAATCCTCCTGCCTCAGCTTTTCCACATTACTGTGCTGCTCCTTGTCAGCCATGTGTTCAACAGGGAAAACATCAGATACTTTGCCACATATTGTGTTTGACAGGTTTATTAAGTATTTAGATTTACATATTTAAATTTTTATTTTATGTGTATGAGTTTTGTCTGCATGTAAGTATACCTGTGTCATGCAGTGCCCATGGATACCAAAAGAGGGCATCAAATCCCCTGGAGCTGGAGTTATAGATGATTGTTGGCTGCCATCTGGGTGCAGGGAACCAAACCCCAGTCCTCTGTTAACCACTGAGTCATCTCTCCAGCCCTGATTTGCACATTTTTTAACTTAACATTGGGTTTAATGGGACAAGTTAAGCATCTGTATATGATTCCATTTATATGAAGTTCTAGTGTGAGCAAAAATGCAAAATACTGATAGACCAGTAGTTATATGTAGTGTGGGGTTTCAGGATGGGGAATTGACCATGAAGGAATAAACTTGTTTTTTTCTCCATTTTATTTATTTTTTTTAAATATATTTTGCTTTTATGTGTAGGAGTATATTGCCTGAATGTATAAGTATCCCTGTGTTATATAATGGACACAGAATTCAGAAGAGGGTTCCCCTGGAACAGGAAGTGCTGGCGATTGTTAGCTGCCTCGTGGGTGTGGGAGCTTAATTCAAGTCCTCTGTAAGAGCATCCAGTGCTCTTAACCTCTGAGGTATCTCTCTAGCCCCTTTCTTCCATAATGGTGGAATAAAATTTTACAGTTAAAAGTGACTAATTTTAGAATCATACAAACCCCTCTCTGTCATTCACTAGCTGTATTACCTTGTGCAATTATTTAACCCTTATACATTTCTCATGTATAAACCAGGAATGATAATCCGTGGTTTTTGTAAGGAAAATTATGCCATTGCTTCCACATAGTTCTGGGAATTGATGGCTTATTTGGGCAGCAGTAATCTTTGTCAAAATGCTACTGTCCTGCAGAGCTTTAGTGTCAACTTGACACACCTGGCTTGAGGGAGCCTCAGTTGGAGAACTGCCTCCTGTGGTCATGTCTGTGGGGTCCACATAAAGGAAAAGTAAGTGCAGATTATGGGGAAATCAGTTGTAATGCTTTTATCTAAAAATCCTTTAGAGGCCAGAAGGTGGTGGGAAGGGATCTTCTGGAACAACAAGTGGGTACTGGGAATGGAAACCAGTTCATCTGCAATAGTAGTTAATGCTCTTAACCTCTGAGCCATCTCTCCAGCCCCAATCTTTAAATTCTTATTATCTTGTGTGCATCAGTTGTTTTCAGATCTGTCGATGACTGACAGAAAAAAGAGGTGGGAAAGAAATGAGATGACCAGGCACATTGTCAACTAGATTAAAAAGCTTTCTGAGAGGGCTTTGGAAAAACATTTGATGTGTGATTTGTCTAAATATGGAATTTCTTTTGAATTGAGACATAGCCATTAAGAATGGTTGCTTCTATTCTAGTTTTGCATCCCATCCATCCCCTGTGGATTACATTTTAGGTTCTTGAAAGCTAAGATTTGTGAAAATGGTTTAATCCAATAAACATCAGGAATATCCTTCATTTAATTATTCATTCATTTTAATACTACTTATTTAAAATGAAAAGAAAGGAAAAGAAAACAAAAAAAACAATAAACCCAGGCCTGGTGTTATGCACCTTTAATCCCAGCACTTGGGAAGCAGAGGCAGGCAGATCTCTGAGTTCAAGGCGGGTCTAGTCTACATAGCAAATTCCAGACAGCAGGCCTACAGGAAGACACTGTTTAAAAAAAAAAAAAATTAAAAGTGCTTATTTTGTCCTTTGCATTTTTCTTGAACACCTTTTCTTGTTTTAAATCTAATTCAAAGCCATAGTAACATTGTTTTTTCAAATTTTATTCCAGCACCTGATCATCTTTCTAGCCGCAGAGCGATCATGGAGGTGGTGCCAGCTGAGGTGAATAGTTTGCTTCCAGAGGAGATAATGGACACTGGTATAACGTTAGTGGATGAGGATAGTATTGAGGCTGTTATTGTTTCATCCCCAATTCCCATGGAGACAGAACTGGAAGAAATTGTCAACATAAACTCTACTGGTGACTCTCCAGCCACGCCCATTTCCACGGAACCAATCACAGTGTACAGTAACCACACTAACCAAGTTGCAGTGAATACCACAATTACTAAAGCAGATTCTAACACCACAGTGAAACCAGCTTTTCCAAGTGGCCTTCAAAAACTTGGTGCTCAGACTCCTGTGACAATATCAGCCAATCAGATTATTTTAAACAAAGTATCACAGACATCTGATCTTAAACTTGGCAATCAGACCCTTAAGCCAGATGGACAGAAGTTAATTTTAACAACTTTGGGCAAGTCTGGTTCACCAATTGTTTTAGCACTACCCCATAGCCAACTACCCCAGGCTCAGAAAGTTACAACTCAGGCCCAGTCAGGAGATGCTAAGTTACCATCGCAGCAAATTAAAGTAGTTACCATTGGAGGGAGGCCAGAGGTGAAACCTGTCATTGGTGTCTCAGCATTGACCCCAGGAAATCAACTGATTAATACTCCAACTCAGCCCTCTGTGTTACAGACCCAACAGTTAAAAACAGTACAGGTAAAAAAAACAACAAAAAAGGGGCTTACTAATTAAAGTGCATGTTGAAAGCTTATACTGACTCAAAGTTGTTTTTATAGGGTTGTTTGCATAGCTGTTAACTGAATTCTCTTGAATGTTGTTTTAAGTAACTATATGGATCTTTGTTTTAAATTTCGATATATCTGATACATGTGAAGATTTATACCAGAGCACTTAATCAGCAAAATACATTTTGGTTAAATTCCAAATTAGTGCACTTACAGCCTTTTATACATTTTATACTTGGTGGTAGTTTGGCTACAAGGATATTAGCTGGTGTAAAGAAAGATGCCCAACTGGCTACAAGGTTATCAAAACCTACCTTCCTACCCTCCCCTCCTTCCCCCCTTCCCTCCCCACCCCTCCCTTCCCCTCCCCCTCCCCTCTTTTGTCTGTCTGTCTGTCTGTCTGTCTGTCTGTCTTTTCCCCTTTTGTTGTTGAATGGTGCTTAAAGACTAGGAAAACTAAGCTGCTTTAATAAACCCTTGGAGCCCATAGTAGTGCACGCTGGCTTGTGTTTGTCTCTTATTTGGAGCTCACTGTCCATTGCCAGCATTCATGTTTGCAGTAGGGAAGACAGTGATATATGATGGGAAATAGGATAAGGTTTTAAGTTGAACCAGTTAGGCCTCAATTAGACCTGTGCTATCTATCCCACATGCTGTGGAACTTTGGGTAGCTTGCTCTCTGAATTCTTATTTATTTGTTTGTTTGCTTGTTTGTTTGTTTATTTATTTATTTATTTATTTATTTATTTATTTATTTATTTAGTCTTTTTGAGACAGGGTCTCCCTGTAGCTGCAGCTGTCCTGGAACTCACTATGTAGACCTGGCTGGCCTTGAACTCACAGAGATCTGCCTGCCTCTGCACTTGGGAGCAAGTGCTGAGATTAAAGGTTTGAGCCACCACACCTGACTCAGAATCATACTTATTTGTATGAATAGGACACTAAGATAAGGGATTATTAGAACATACACATTAAATACTTTCCAGTTTTGTTTCTTAGTATAAAAAGACCTCCATAAGCCACTGCAACTTTTAGGAATACAGTGATCCACTTAAGACCAGGAAACAAAAAGACATTCCTTATTTGAAAGAGTTGTCTTTAAAAAAAAAAAACAGGCTGGGTGTGGTGGTGCCTGCCTTAATCCCAGCACTCAGGAGGTGGAGGAAGGCAGATCTCTGTGAGTTTAAGGTCTGCCTGGTCCACATCACAAGTTCCAGAACAGCTGGGGCTACAGGGGACCTGTCTCGAAAAGGAAAAACAAAACAAAACAAACAAACAAAAAAACAAGGTGTGAGTCAAACTAGTAAAGGAAAGAAAGTGTACAAGGAAGTATACAAGGAATTTGGGAGAGCTATTTCCTCTTAGCTGATACTTAAAAGTAATGTTACTGTGTTGGCAAGAATTAGAAAACATTTCCATGAACTTTGTATTTTTGTTTTTATTTGTTTGTTTTGAGGCAGGGTCTCCCTGTAGACACAGCTGGCCTGGCACTCTCTATTATAGACCAGACTGGTCTTGAATTCACAGCCTGCCTCTGCCTCCAGAGTGCTGGGATTAAAGGCAGGATCGCCACAAGGCCTGGCTGGCTTTGCATCTTAAACTTTCTTAAACTGCAGCTGCTTATGTCCTTCCTACTGCTGCTAAACATGGCCTGCTTCTTTCTAGGTCATAATCAGTTCTCACTTGACTTAGTTCTTATTTTTTTTGCTGAGGGACTCTTGACTGAGATAGCCTATCATTATGAAGCATCTTGTCCTTCGTTTTGAAACATGTTGTTCTTGGTTTATCTGGCTTTGGCACTGTGGATTATAATCGTGTTCACCAGAAACCGATAAGTCATATTGTTATTTTTTTTCATTTTGAGAGCAGTGTATAAAAATCATTTAAAAAACTGATGTATTTCTATCCACTATTTCTTACTTTAGTTCTCTTAGTACTGACAATAAAAGAATGGGCTCTAATTATGACAACTTGTTTTATTATTTGTTAATTTTTTTCTTTTTTTCCCACTCAGAATTATTTGTTAATTTTTAAAAACTCGATTCCAATTTTTTTTTATGTGTATGAATGTACTGTCTTCATGTAGGTTTGTGCGCCCGTGTCATGCAATGCCTCAGAGGTTAGAAGAGGGTGTCGGATTCCCCTGGAACTGGAGTTCTCCTGGAATTGGAGTTACAGACGGTTCTCAGCCACCATGTGGGTGCTGGGGATCAAACCCGGGTCCTCTGCAAGAGCAGTTGGTGCTCTTAACCGCTAGGCTATCTCTCCAGCCCTCCAGTCAGTTTTAGCAACTCAGATATTTCCAACAAAAGAAACTTACAAAGCTCTAAAACACTTTGAAAAAAAAATAAGTACACACCTATAGTTTTCCATATTAGACATCTTCATATTTAGTTTATATGTATATGATTTATTTTGTAGGTAGTCCTCAGCATTTAAGTTTAATCAGTTTTGAGGCTGTTAGGATATGGACAGCAGTTAAGAATGGAAGGGGACCCATCTTCAAACATAAAATAGGCATCAACTGAGGTCACAAGCAGTAATAGAGGTATAGTTTTACTTAATTTCAGATATCTAACTACTTTTTCTATGTTTTGTGTTCATAGTACAGAAAAGTACCTAACTAGCAGTCTGGAAAGCTAGCTCTGTAGTGGCTCCTCAGTGTGTGCAACACAGTGCTGAAAATTATTTGCATGAATTATTTGATGACTTGTCTATTTATAAATTTCTCTTTTCTATTTTTGTGTTAATCTAATTATGTAAATTTATTGAAAATTATTCCTTATGTGTTATTTTACTTAGAATTTTGTGCTAAGATAGCTTTGAATTCATGATCAAAAAAAACAATGATTCCTAGAATGCACAAAGCCCTGGATTCAGTTCTCAGCAGATGTGGTTGTACATGCCTGTAATCTCAGCAGTTGGGAAGTTGAGGCAGGAGAATCAGGAGTTCAAGGCCAGTCTCAGCTACAAAGCAAGTTTAAGGCTACATGAGATTCTGTTTGAAAAAAATAATTATGGTTTCTTAATGGAATTGGAAATTGTTTTCAGCAATGCTCCACTAAAGAAATACGTGTGTGACAGCAAGATGAGATTGTTCATTGGAATAATTAATATGCTATTGTTTCTATTATGTAGACTTTTTCCTTTTTTGCTGAGTATATAGTCAAGAGATTATGAAAATCAAGGAAAAAAAAGAGGAAATACTTGAAGCTTGTGCTTTTTGTAGCTAAGGTTATTGGTTCTTAGATACATATTTCTAAGACTATCTAGATCTGTTGATCATTAATACTGTCTATAGATGAAATTCCAACTTACTTTAGAGTTAATGTTCGTAAAAACATGGGGAATATTTTCTCTTCATGTTTCCCTGAATTGCCTCTGTAATCTGGGTATATTTTTATATATTAAAGGCTCTCCTTTTTAAAAAGTTGATTTATTGCCGGGTGTGGTGATGCACACCTTTAATCCTAGCACTTGGGAGGCAGAGACAGGCAGATCTTTGTGAGTTCAAGGCCATCCTGGTCTGCAAGGCCAGTTCCAGGACAGCTGGGGCTACAGGGAGACCCTGTCTCAAAAAGACAAAAAAAAAAAAAAAGTTGATTTATTTCATAGATATTATAACAGTAATGTGTTCTGAGTATAAGAAAGTAATTTGTACCGGGCATGGTGGCGCACCCTTTAATCCTGGCAGAGGCAGAGGCAGGTGGGGTTCAAGGCCAGCCTGGTCTACAAAGTAAATTCCTGGAAGCTGGGGCTACAGGGAGACCCTGTCTCAAAAAAGCCCCCCCCCAAAAAAAATAATTTGTTTTCAGTAGATGATAGTATATTATTCCATTTACAATTTAAACATATAGAATGGATAGTTAACAGGTCTATGTAGCATCTGATACATTGCTGTTATTCATTTTGGTCGTGTTTATTCATTTAATTCATTTCCATTAATAGTACTTCAAAGACACAGTGTAAATATCTGCCAAAAGGTAAAATTAATATTTAATGTTCTATGCACTGAAATTCGATGATGTTTATTACAGGTAAATTTCTGCCAGGAATGGTAGCTTATGTCTTTAGTCCCAGCACTTGGGAGAATTCACAGATCTCTGTGAGTTTGAGGCCAGCCCTATTTCCATATTGAGTTCCAGGCCATCCAGAGCTACGTAATGAGACCCTGTCTTAAAAAAAAAAAAAAACAAAAAATGCTCCTATGTTTAAGAAGCTATGTCTTTAATATGGTGATAATTTCATTTAAAAATATTAAGATTAAGGATTAAGCCTGGGCATAATAGTGACTCACACCTACAATCTCAGCACTTGAGAGGCAGAGACAGGTAGATATCTATGAGTTTGAGGCTAGTCTAGTCTACATAACTCTAAGAAATAGCTAGGGCTGCATAATGAGACCTTGTCTCAAAACAACAAAAACTGCTCTACTATATTGGTACCTCTGTCTTCCTTAACTTGTGAGTTTTAGTTCACATCATCAGTGTGCCAATATTTAAATTAAGATTGAAGATAAATAATATAGACACTCCCTTTAAGGAGTTTATAGTGAACATTATTTTAGTAAATGAATTTCGAAGCCTTTGCTTTTGTAGATCTTTGTTCTACTAAAATTGCCTCTTTGTACCTGAGGACTTTAACTGGTTCAATTCTTCCCTTACTCCTAAAATTGAAAATGTACTAGGTATGGTGGCTCATACCTTTTTTTTTTTTTAATTTTTATTTATTTCTGTATGTGTATGAGTGTACTGTCTGCATGTAGGTCTGTGCACCCGTGTTGTGCAATGCCGCGGAGGTCAGAAGAGGGTCTCAGATTCCCCTGGAACTGGAGTTCTCCTGGAATTGGAGTTACAAACAGTTCTTAGCCGCCATGTGGGTGCTGGGGATCGAACCCGGGTCCTCTGCAAGAGCAGTCGATGCTCTTAACCGCTAGGCTATCTCTCCAGCCCCGATGTGGCTCATACCTTTAATCCCAGTATTTGAGAAACTGAGGGAGGAAGATTATTTTGAGTTCCAGGCCATCATGGGCTATAGAATGAAACCCTATCTCAAAACAAAACAAATGCAAAAGAGAGAAGAAAATGCAGTGGTAAATCTGTTGTAATGTATGCTTACATTCTGGATCAAAGCAAGTGTAAGTCTATATACATGTACAGAATGCTTCATACTTTCTTCATGCTGTATTTTTATTATTGAATAACCTATTGGAAAACTAATATTATTGTACATAGTTTTATTATCCAACATTAAACATTATTATTAAACCTTAATGTGGTTTTCATCATTTACATGTTTCAGAGAGATGGCAGCTTTATAATGAAATACAGAGGTGTTAGGGATATGATCATATTTATTTTGATGAATGGCTATATTTTAAATGTTTATACATTAATACATAGATTTGCTAAGTGATCTGATTTCACATGTACTACTGAGTATGAATTTTGGTTGAATAGATGTCTTATAGAAACAACTGATCTTCATAGTTATTTATATGTTTCAGATTGCTAAGAAGCCTCGAACACCAACCTCTGGTCCAGTAATCACGAAGTTGATCTTTGCAAAACCAATCAATAGTAAAGCAGTTACAGGACAAACAACTCAAGTGTCACCACCAGTCATCACAGGTTATGTTTCTTTATAGTTTATTAAGCTATATGTTTACCTTGATTTTAGATTTTAAAAAGGCCGTTCTGCCACATTGAAATGTTTTAGTGCAACAATTGTAGCTTATTATAAAATGAACTGGTTAATAAGAAATGTTACACTTATTAGTGCTTCAAGCAAAATGCCTTGAAGTCACTATTATCTTAGTCTTAGATTTGGATAGAAATTCACCAAGTAAGTTACAGATTTTTTTTTGGCCTGCAGTAATACTAGCTAACATTTATTTAATGTTTAGTATGTGATTTTCTTAGCTTTTTTACATGTAGTAACTTACACAATTTCCTAGAGATCCTGTGTTGTAGATACTAAAACAACCCACCTCACATGTTGTCTGCACTAGTCATCCCTAGCATATATATATAACCATATACATGTGTGTATGTGTGTATATGTGTGTTTAATATAGATAGATAGATAGATAGATAGATAGATAGATAGATAGATAGATAGATATAGATATATATATTTAAAGCACTGAGGGGACCAAGGACCAAAGTGGAGGGGGACTTCAAGCTACTTATGACTATCTTTAATACGTGTGTACCTATAGCAGTAGGCACCTCTGAAGTCAGTGGCAGTGACTTGTCTTTTTCCTGAGATGTGATTCTGTACACAGACTTGACTCCCCAGAGAGTGAGAGAAGGGATGAAGATTCTGGTGCAAAGGCAGGATTGGGTTTACATTCTCTTTTGACCCTCAACAGAAATTTGATGGCACGGGAGGCTGGTGTCTTGATGACTGTCATCGGAGATAGGAGACTCTAGAGGAAAAATTATACAAGGCTTTAGATTTGGGGCTGATTTAGGAAGTAGGGTACAAGGCTTGGAATTATTGGTGTTAACTGGCTACTGTTCTCTGGGAAGATAAGGTAGGATGAGAGAGTTAACTGGAAGGAATGTCTCTAAATAATGTTCTTTACTGTTTTGAGTTTGAGAGAGTCTCTTTAAGATTTTTAATTACTGTGTTTGTGGGAGGGGTTGTTTGTTAGTTTGTTTGTTTGTGCCAAACAGTTCTATTGCAGAATGGTCTGAATAGATTTTTGTGTTTGTCAAAAGAGTTCACTTTGGAGTTGGGGGTGTAGTTCATTTGGTAGAAATACTATGCCTGAAGACTTGGTATCAGTTCAGTAGTGCAGAAAACAAAAACAAAAAGGTTTAACTTGATTAGCATGGATGCAATTGTTCAGTCTTTGGGTCATTTATAAAATGTGAATTAATCACTGCTTTGTAATTGTAGACAAAATGCTTATAGATGTCTGTTGAGTGTTACTGGAATTATTGGCATTAAATTTAGTTTGCAGAGATAATTTCAACCTTTTTGGGGGGAGAGGTTGTAGGATTTTGCCCTGTAGCCCTGGCTAGTCTGGTACCCATTATGTAGTTCAGACTGGCCTTTGAACTCAAAGTCATCTTCCTAACTCAGCCTCCCTTTTGACTAGTTCTGTATAGTCATTTAAAATTGTTGTAAATTGGGGGCTGGAGAGATGGCCTAGCGGTTAAGAGTGCCGACTGCTCTTGCAGAGGACCCGGGTTCGATCCCCAGCACCCACATGGCGCCTGAGAGCCGTCTGAAACTCCAATTCCAGGAGAACTCCAGTTCCAGGGGAATCCGAGACCCTCTTCTGACCTCCGCAGCATTGCACGACATGGGTGCACAGACTTGCATGCAGACAGTACATTCATACACATACAGAGATAAATAAAATAAATTAAAAAAAAATAAAATTGATGTAAATTGAACTTTAAGCCACCAAAGTAGTTGTCCCATATTGAAAGTAGGTTATTACATTGCACCTAATGGTCTTTCAAAGTACATTGAAATTGGTTGTTTTGGTTTTCTTTATTTTTTTTTGTGTGTGTGAATGCTTTGCCTCCACGTCTATAAGTGCACTACATCCATGCAATGCTCACAGAAGCCAGAAGTCTAGAACTGGAGTTAGCTATCATGTGGGTGCTAAAACTGAACCTGGGTTCTCTACAAGAGCAACTAGTGCTCTTAACCAGGGAGACTTGTTTTGATTTTTTTTTTTCTTTCTTTTTTTTTAGACAGGGTCTCACTATATAACCCTGGGTGGCCTGGAGCTCACTATGTAGACCAGGCTAGCCTCAAACTCAGAGATGTGCCTCTGCTTCCCACATGTGCTAAGATTAAAGGTGTTTGCCACTATCCCTGGCCTCTGAGCTCCTTTTTTATTTGGGGTGGGGGCTTAGCATTGAAGATAGACATATGTAACTAATTTTTCTGAAATGCAAATTTGATTTTGTCACACCATTACTTAAAATATTCCTTACTTGGTGCTAGAGAAATGGCTCAGCAGTTAAGAATACTTACTGTTCTGGGCTGGAGAGATGGCCTAGTGGTTAAGAGCGCCGACTGCTCTTGCAGAGGATCCAGGTTCAATCCCCAGCACCCACATGGTGGCTGAGAACCGTCTTTAACTCCAGTTCCAGGGGAATCCAACACCCTCTTCTGACCTTCACGGCATTGCATGGGTGCACCAGCCTACATACAGACAGCACGTTCATACACATAGAAAAATAAATAAATTAATTAATTAAAAAAAAAAAGAATACTTACTGTTCTTCTAGAGGACTTGGGTTTGGTTCCTAGCACTGATATGGTGACTACCTTCCTTAACTCCAGGTCTGTGGGATTTGATGCCCTCTTCTCCAGGTCTGTGGGATTTGATGCCCTCTTCTGGCCTCCCTGAGCACTGCATGAACATGGTACATGAACTACTCACACACACAAAATAAATAAATAGAATATTTAAAAATATTTGTTTGGGGCTGGAGAGATGGCCTAGCAGTTAGGAGCGCCAACTGCTCTTGCAGAGGACCTAGGTTCGACCCCCAACACCCACATGGCGGCTGAGAACCGTCTTTGACTCCAGTTCCATGGGAATCCGACACCCTCTTCTGACCTCTGCAGCATTGCACGACACGGGTGCACAAACCTACATGCAGACAGTACATTCATACACATACAAGAATAATATTTTAATATTTGTTGTTTATTCATTTCTTTTTTTTTTTTTTTTTGGTCTTTTTTTTTTTTTTTTTTTTTTTTTTTTTTTTTTTTTTTTTTTTTTTGTCTTTTCGAGACAAGGTCTCCCTGTAGTCCCAGCTGTCCTGGAACTCGCTCTGTAGACCAGGCTGGCCTTGAACTCACAAAGATCCGCCTGCCTCTGCCTCCCAAGTGCTAGGATTAAAGGCGTGCGCCACCACGCCCGGCCTTTTTTTTGGTCTTTTTGAGTGTTTATTCATTTCTTTGACCTGGCAGGAATGAATTCAGATGCCAGTGTTATCCTAGCTTTTATGATCTTTTATACCATTTCACTTCTGCCTTTTAGTCCCAAATCTACTTAATATACCTTAAGAGATCACTAAGGGAAATCATGTTCTCTGAACACTTAAGTGTCTTAGCTGGTCCTTATGGTTAACTTAATCCACTTTATCTTCTAGAATCCTAATGTTACAAGTTTCTCTGTTTAACAAGGCTACTGTCTTTTAAAAAACCTTTTTTTTTTTTTGGCTTTTTCAGACAGGGTCTACCTATAGCCCCAGCTGGCCTGGAACTCATAGTATAGAACAGGCTGGCCTTGAACTTACAGAGACCCGCCTGCCCCTCCCTCCAGAGCACTGGGATTAAAGGCATGCACTACCATGCCTGGCCTGCCTGCCTGCCTGTCTGTCTGTCTGTCTGTCTATCTATCTATCTCTATTTATTTATTTATTTATTTATTTATTTATTTATTTATTTTAGGTGTATAAGTGTTGTGCCTACATGTGTGTAAGTGCACTCATGTTGTGAAGTGCCAGTGGAGGACAGAAGAGGATGTTGCATCCCTGGGAACTGGGGTAACAGATAGTTGTTAGGTGCTATGTGGGTGCTAGGACTCAAACCTGGGTCTTCTGGAACAGTAGCCAGTGATCTTACACAGAGCCATCTCTCCAGCTCCAGTGAGGCTACTTTCATCTAATTATTTTATATGTTTCCCCATAAGGTTTGATGTTACTTACCTTTAATTAAACCTTTTCTTACTGGCCTTTAATTTGTTTGCTAGTCATATGCTAGTATAATACTTAGTTTCTGCAGCCGGGCGTGGTGGCGCACGCCTTTAATCCTAGCACTCGGGAGGCAGGGGCAGGCGGATCTTTGTGAGTTCAAGGCCAGCCTGGTCTACAGAGTGAGTTCCAGGACAGCCTGAGGCTCCAGGGAGACCTTGTCTCAAAAAGAAAAAAAAAAAAAAAAGCAAACAACAAAAAAAAAACTTGGTTTCTTTGTCAGGTGCCTCTGTAGCACTTAGATTTTTCTTGCCAGTAGTTTTTGTTTTGTTTTTTGGGTTTTGCCATTTAGTTCTTTATTTAAGAATTTATTTAAATAAAGAATTTTCCTACTTAAGGAGCCAGTAAAGAGGCTCATTGGGTAAAGGTACTTGCTGCCACGCCTGATGACCTTAGCTTGATCCCAAGGACCCACATTGTGGAAGGAAAGAACCTATTCTTGAAAGTTGTCCTCTGACATCCATATGTGTACTATAACCCACATATTCATTCCACTCATGTGCATGCACACGCAATAAATAAATGGCAAATTTTTTCCACTTAAGTGGTATTAAGTATATTCATTTTGTTGTGCAGTAGTACATTGTCAGCCTCCTTATATCTCCAGAACATTTTTCATCTTGCAAAACCTTATAGATAATTATTCTCTATTCCCCCATCTTCATCCCTGGCAGCCACCATTCTGCTTCATATAATTTTGAGTCCGTATACTCCTTCTTCAAGTAACGTCATAGAACATTTATTAGCACTGGCTTGTGTCATACACTGTAGTGTCTTCAAGGTCCATCTGTGTTAAAACATGTTCTAAAAAAAAAATTTAAGGCAGAATATTGCACTGGGTGTATGTACTTGACTGATGGTACTTCTTTTATCTTGTACTTATCTCCCTCTCCCCTTATCTCTGTAAATACCTACTACCAATTTGGCACTTGAAGCATGTTAGGTCAATGTGTATCTTTTTTTGGTCTTTTCAAGACAGGGTCTCCCTATAGCCCAGCTGTCCTGGAACGCACTCTGTAGATCAGGCTGGCCTTGAACTCACAAAGATCCTCCTGCCTCTGCCTCTGCCTCCCTACTGCTAGGATTAAACACTATGCCCTGGGCGTAGTGGCGCACGCCTTTAATCCTAGCACTCACACCCTGCTGAATGTGTATCTTAAACACAGTATAGTGATATGGTAAGAGCTACTAAAAGATTTGGCTTTTGTTTAATAAGGTCTCACTTGTTGATTGTTGACCTTAGTTCCTATGCAACTACTATCTGATTTAGTGGTGGTGCCTGCCTTTAATCCTAGCACTTGGGAGGCAGGGGCAGGTGGATCTTTGTGAGTTCAAGGCCAGCCTGGTCTACAGAGTGAGTTCCAGGACAGCTGGGGCTACAGGGAGACCCTGTCTCGAAAAGACAAAAAAAAGGGGGAGGGGGCTGGAGAGATATAGCCTAGTGGTTAAGAGCACCTACCGCTCTTGGAGAGGACTCGGGTTCAATCCCCAGCACCCACATGGCGGCCAAGAACCATCTGTAACTACAATTCCAGGAGAACTCCAGTTCCAGGGGAATCCATCACCCTCTTCTGACCTCCGAGCCATTGCAGGACACGGGTGCACAAACCTACATGCAGACAGTACATTCATACACATACAAAAATAAATAAAATTTTTAAAAAATTAAAAAAAAATAGAAAGTCTTTTCCTACACCTCTATGTTCTAGGCTACTGCCTATCTTTTAACATGTTCAGAATTTCGGGTTTCACATTAAGGTCTTTGATCCACTTAGGGTTGGCTTTTGCGCAAGATGAAAGGTAGGGGCTTTGCCAGCACCAACTGCTGAAGATGCTACCTTTCCTCCATTGAGTGTTTTTGGCTCCTTTGTCAAATATAAGGTGGCTGAAATTGTATGTACTCAAGTATGGGTCTTCAGTTTTATTCCATTGATCTATGGGTCTGTTTTTATGCCAGTACCATGCTGTTTTTATAACTATATCTCTGTAGTAGAGATGAAAATCTGGTACAGTAATTCCCCCTGCATTACTCTTTTTGCTCAGGGTTGCTTTGGCTATCCAGGCTCTTCTGTTTTTCCATATGAATTTTTTAAGATTTTTTTTTTCTAATTCTGTGAAAAAAGTCATGGGGATTTTGATTGGGATTGAATTGAATATGTATATTAATTTGAGAAGAATGGTCATTTTTACTATATTAATTGGGAGATCCTTCCATCTTCCGATGTCTTCTTTAAAGATTTAAAGTTTTCATTATAAAGATCTCTAGTATCTTTGGTTAAGTTTATTCCAAGGTTTTTTATTTATTTATTTATTTATTTATTTATTTATTTATTTATTTATTTATTTATTTATTTTGAGGCTATTGTACATGTAAGGGTTTCCTTCTCCAATTGCTGGTTGTTGGCATATAGAAAGGCTACTGATTTTTGTAGATTAAGTTTGTTACCTGCTACTTTTCTGAAATTGTTAATCATGTCTAAGAGCTTTCTAGTAGAATTTTTGGCATCCTTTAGGTATCATATGTGCTCTGCAAAAAGGAATAGTTTGACCTCCTCTTTTCTGATTAGTATTTCTTTCATTTCCTTTTCTAGTGTTATTGCTCTAGCAAGAGTTTCAAACACTATATTAAAAAGGAGGGGATGAGGCTGGGGGAATAGCGCAGCGGTTAAAAAGGAGGGGATGGGCTGGAGAGATGGCCTAGCGGTTAAGAGCGCCGACCGCTCTTGCAGAGGACCCGGGTTCGATCCCCAGCACCCACATGGCGGCTGAGAACCGTCTGAAACTCCAACTCCAGGAGAACTCCAGCTCCAGGGGAATCCGACGCCCACTTCTGACCTCCGCGGCGTTGCACGACACGGGTGCACAGACCTGCATGCAGACAATACATTCGTACACATACAGAAATAAATAAAATTAATAAAAAAAAAATAAAATAAAATAAAAAGGAGGGGATGGGCTAGAGAAATGGCCTAGCGGTTAAGAGTGCTGACTGCTTTTGCAGAGGACCCGGGTTCGATCCTCAGCACCCACATGGAGGCTGAGAACCGTCTTTAACTCCAGTTCCAGGGGAATCCAACACCCTCTTCTGACCTCCACCCCATTGCATGACACAGTGCACAAACCTACATGCAGACAGTACATTCATACACATAAAAAATAAATAAAATTTAAAAAAAATAAAAAGGAGGGGAGATAGTGGGCAACCTTGTCCGGTTCCTGACTTTAAGGGGAATGCTTCTAGTTTTTCTCCATTTAAGATGAGGTTGGCTGTGGGTTTGTTGTATATAGCTTTAATTATGTTGAGGAATGTTCCCTCCAGTCTAGTAGGGGCAGCCAGGAGGGATCCTAAGGAGAAGTAGGGGCGGCCAGAAGGGATCCTAAGGAGAAGTAGGGGCAGCCAGGAGGGATCCTAAGGAGAAGTAGGGGCAGCCAGGAGGGATCCTAAGGAGAAGTAGGGGAGCCAGGAGGGATCCTAAGGAGAAGTAGGGGCGGCCAGGGGGGATCCTAAGGAGAAGTGAGGGGAGCCAGGAGGACCTAAGGAGAAGTAGGGGCAGCAGGAGGGATCCTAAGGGAAGTAGGGGCAGCCAGGAGGGATCGAAGGAGGTAGGGCAGCCAGGAGGATCCTAAGGAGAAGTAAGGGGCAGCCAAGAGGGATCCTAAGGAAAGTAGGGGCAGCCAGGAGGGGACCTAGGAGAAGTAGGGGCAGCCAGGAGGGATCCTAAGGAGAAGTAGGGGCAGCCAGGAGGGATCCTAAGGGAAGTAGGGGAAGCCAGGAGGGATTCATAGGATAGGGGCGGCCAGGGGGATCCTAAGGAGAAGTAAGGGGGCACCAGAGGGATCCGAAGGAGAGTAGGGGCGGCCAGGAGGGATCCTAAGGAGTAGGGAGGGGGTAAGGAGGGCAGGCCAAGAGGGATTCCTAAGGAAAGTAGGGGCAGCCAGAGGGATCCTAAGGGGAAGTAGGGGCAGCTAGAGGGATCCTAAGGAGAAGTAGGGCGCAGAAGAGGGATCCAAGGAGAAGTAGGGGGCAGCCAGGAGGGTCTTAAGGAGAGTAGGGGCAGCCGGGAGGGTCCTAAGGAGAATAGGGGCCAAGCCAAGGAGGGGATCCTAAGGAGAAGTAGGGGCAGCCAGGAGGGATCCTAGGGAAGTAGGGGCAGCCAGGAGGGGATCCTAAGGAGAAGTAGGGCGGCCAGGAGGAGATCCTAAGGAGCCAAGAGTAGGGGCAGCCAGTGAGGGAACCACTAAGGAGAGTAGGGGCGGCCAGGGGGTCCTAAGGAGAAGTAGGGGGCAGCCAGGAGGGATCCTAAGGAGAGTAGGGGCAGCCAGGGGCTCCTAAGGGGAAGTAGGGGAGCCAGGAGGGATCCTAAGGAGAAGTAGGGGCGGCCAGGAGGGATCCTAAGGAGAAGTAGGGGCAGCCAGGGAGGGATCCTAATGAGAAGTAGGGGCAGCCAGGGGGATCCTAAGGGGAGAAGTAGGGGAGCCAGGAGGGATACTAAGGAAAGTAGGGGCGAGCCAGGAGGGATCCTAAGGAGAAGTAGGGGCGGCCAGGAGGGATCCAAGGAGAAGTAGGGCAGCCCAGGAGGGATCCTAAGGAGAGAGTAGGGGCAGCCGGAGGGGCTCCTAAGAGAAGTAGGGCAAGCCAGGAGGGATCCTAAGGAGAAATAGGGGCGCCAGGAGGGCATCCTAAGGAAGTAAGGGGCGGCCAGAGGGATCCTAAGGAGAAGTAGGGGCAGCCAGGAGGGATCCTAAGGAGTAGAGGGGCAGCCGGAGGCGTCCTAAAGGAGACAGCCAGGAGGTTCCAAGGAGAGTAGGGGCGGCCAGGAGGGATCTAAGGAGAAGTAGGGGCAGCCAGGAGGGATCCTAAGGAGAAATAGGGAGGGCAGGAGGGATCCTAGGAGAAAGTAGGGGGAGCCAGGAGGATTAAGGAAGTAGGGGCAGCCCAGGAGGGATCCTAAGGAGAAGTAGGGGTGCCAGGAGGGATCCTAAGGAGAAGTAGAGAGGGGCGGCAGGAGGGATCCTAAGGAGAAAGTGAGGGCAGGCCAGGAGGGATCCTAAGAGAAGTAGGGGCGGCCGGAGGGGATCCTAAGGAAAGTAGGGGCAGCCAGGAGGGATGTTAAGGAGAAGTAGGGGCTGGAGGAGGGATCCTAAGGGAATTAGGGGCGGCCAGGAGGGATTTAAGGAGAAGTGAGGGGCAGGAGGAGGGATCCTAAGGAGAATTAGGGGCGCCAGGAGGGTGCTAAGGAGAAGTAGGGCAGCTCGAGGGATCCTAAGGAGAAGTATGGGCGGCAGCAGGAGGGATCCTAAGGAGAAGTAGGGGAGGCCAGGAGGGATCCTAAGGAGTAGTAGGGGCAGCCAGGGGGGCGTCCTAAGGGGCAGCCAGGAGGTAACCTAAGGAGAAGTAGGGGAACCAGGAGGGATCCTAAGGAGAAGTAGGGGCAGCCAGGAGGATGCTAAGGAGAAAGTAGGGGCGCCTAGGAGGGAATCCTAAGGAGAAGTAGGGGCAGCCAGGGGGGCGTCCTAAGGGGCAGTCCAGGAGGATCCTAAGAGAAGTAGGGGCGCCAGGAGGATCTAAGGAGAAGTAGGGGCAGCCAGGAGGATCCAATGGAGAAGTAGGGGGCGCCAGGAGGGATCCTAAGGGGAAGTAGGGGCAGCCAGGAGGGATCCTAAGGAGAAGTAGGGGTGGCAGGAGTGATCCTAAGGAGAAGTAGGGGTCAAGGCCTGGAGGGATCCTAAGAGAAGAGGGGCGGCCGGGAGGATCCTAAGGAGAAGTAGGGGCAGCCTGGAGGGCGTCCTAGGGAGAGTAGGGGCAGCCAGGAGGGATCCTAAGGAGAAATGGGGGGCAGTCCAGGATAGGGATCCTAAGGAGAATGGTAGGGGCTGGCCAGGAGGGATCCTAAGGAGAAGTGAGGGGGAGGCCAGGAGGGATCCTAAGGAGTAGTAGGGGCGGCCAGGGGGCGTCTCTAAGGGGCAGGGACCAGGAGGGATCCTAAGGAGAAGTAGGGGCGGCCAGGAGGTATCCTAAGGAGAAGTAGGGGCAGCCAGGAGGGATCCTAAAGGAGAAATATGGCAGCCAGGAGGGATCCTAAGGAGAAGTAGGGGGCGGCCGAGATGGGATCCCTAAGGGGAAGGGAGGGGCAGCCAAGGAGGGATCCTAAGGAGAAGTAGGGGTGGCCAGGAGGGATCCTAAGGAGAGTAGGGGGGCCAGGAGGGTCCTAGGAATTAGGGGCAGCCGGAGGGCGTCTAAGGAGAAGTGGGGCAGCCAGGAGGGATCCTAAGGAGAAATAGGGGCGGCCAGGAGAGGTGATCCTAAGGGGAAGTAGAGGCAGCAGGAGGGGATCCTAGGAGAGAGAGTGAGTGTATGCAGCTCAGATTTAAGGGGAATAGGGGCAGCCAGGAGGGATCCTAAGGAGAAGTAGGGGCGGCCAAGGGAGGATCCTAAGGAGAAGTAGGGGGCAGCAGGGGGGATCCTAAGGAGTAGTAGGGGCAGCCAGGGGGGCGTCCTAAGGGGCAGCCAGGAGGTAACCTAAGGAGAAGTAGGGGCAGCCAGGAGGGATCCTAAGGAGAAGTAGGGGCAGCCAGGAGGGATCCTAAGGAGAAGTAGGGGTGGCCAGGAGGGATCCTAAGGAGAAGTAGGGGCGGCCAGGAGGGATCCTAAGGAGAAGTAGGGACAGCCAGGAGGGATCCTAAGGAGAAGTAGGGGCAGCCTGGAGGGCGTCCTAAGGAGAAGTAGGGGCAGCTAGGAGGGATCCTAAGGAGAAATAGGGGTGGCCAGGAGGGATTCTAAGGAGAAGTAGGGGCAGCCAGGAGAGCATCCTAAGGAGAAGTAGGGGCAGCCAGGAGAGCATCCTAAGGAGAGAAGTGGCGTTGGACGATGGCAGGGTAGGGGAGAGGCCTCATGGGGGTCTCCTTAGCTGCCTGGTACAAGGCTTCAGCTATAACAGCAAAATTAGGGATCCAGTGATGGAAAAGCCCACCAGTCCTAGAAAAGAGAGGACGTTGTCTGCTGTCTCTGGAGGTTTGTAGGGCTCATATAGCATTGACTCAATTTGACCTAAGAGTACTAGAAGAGTACTAGGTCCAGAGTCAAAGGAGGAGAGATCTGTGGCCAAGGTTTGGCTGCAGACGTGGTTTTCAGGTCCTCCCAGGTGAAGGCAAAAGGAAGTATGAAGGGCACAGTAAAGAAGGCCAGGACAGAGAAATGGGAGACTGAGGTTTAGGGATTAGGACAGAGGTCCTGAACTAGACGCTAGGTGCCAGAGGGCTTACGAACTGGAAGAATGGGGGTGTTGCAAGGTTAATTAGTGGAGATAGGAGGCAGGTAATGGTAGGCTTGAGCCCATAGCGGTGAGTTTCAGAAATAGGAAACTGAGGCCTGGAAGGAAAAGAGGCAAGGTTCTTGAGGTGTATCAGGTGGTGGGAGGCGATTAAGGATGTCATGGGCCAGGAGGGGCACTGGACAGACAGACATGACTAAAAATTAATGGGGGAAAAAATGACCTGCAGGGACACAGGGGAGAGATAGAGTCCTTCTTGGGAAAGAGGGGGTCCCGTCCAGTCCCGTGACAGAAATTGATAAGGGAACTGTAGGGCCAGAGTGTGAAGTCAGTACAGAAAGGTAGCCCAGCTGTTCAACAGGAAGGAGATGGATTTACCCGCTCACTACCTGGAGCATTAGCCTGGGACTGACAAGGGGCAGTGGGGGTCTCTGAATCTCGCTGCCATCAGTCTTCCTGGCACTCAGACTTTGAATGGCCAGGCTGCTGGCAGAGCTCTGGCAGAGAGAGCACAACATAGTAGATGGCTTGGGGTTTGGGCAGTTTCTAGCCCAGTGACCTTGTTTGCCACACTTGAAGCAGGCTCCTGGCGGAATGGACTTAGGCTGGGCCCCTTGCAGATGGGGCTTGACAGAGCCCCACCCGTCCCACTGCTGGAATGCCGCTGGCCTCAGGGCAGCTACCAGGGCTTGGGCATGGAGCATGGGGCTTTTGTTGTAGCAGAGCCTATTGGGAGGACTCAGCTGGTCCTCTCAGCCGTTAAATACCTTAAAAGCCATTTTTGGGTGCACAGACTTGCATGTAGACAGTACATTCATACACATACAGAAATAAATAAAAATTAAAAAAAAAAAGCCATTTTCATCAAATCCTGCACGGAAGTCTGGGGACCATCCTCAGCCTTCTTAATGTTTTGTTTTTTTTTTTGAGACGGGGTCTCCCCATAGTCCCAGCTGACCTGGAACTCATTCTGTAGACCAGGCTGGCCTTGAACTCAGAGATCTGCCTGCCTCTGCCTCCCGAGTGCTAGGATTAAAGGCGTGCACCACCACGCCTGGCTTAAAGACATTCTTAGCCACCATGTGGGTGCTGGGAATTGAACCCAAGTCCTCTGCAAGAGCAGTTAGCACTCTTTTTTTTTTTTTTTTTGGTCTTTTCGAGACAGGGTCTCCCTGTAGTCCCAGCTGTCCTGGAACTCACTATGTAGACCAGGCTGGCCTCGAACTCACAAAGATCCACCTGCCTCTGCCTCCCAAGTGCTAGGATTAAAGGCGTGCACCACCACGCCCGGCTAAGAGCAGTTAGCACTCTTAACCACTGAGACATCTCTCCAGGCCCCCCCCCTTTTTTTTTTAATTTGGAAAAGAGTGAGGCATAAAGTGAGAAGCCAAGACCATGACCACTATTGGGGAGGCAGGGTCAAGGTGAGCTTTAAGTATGGTTGTTCTTAATAAATTCTGAATTGCACAAGGAAGAAAAAAAAAAAAAAGGTGGGGGAAGGGGTATGTATTTTCACATGTCCTCAGCAGACAGGAAATAGACTTAAGTCAAGCTCACCAAAATTGGTTTCATTTGGACTGTCCCATGTGATCCCTGGAAGTAAAACCTAATCTTACTGTCCTCGGGTCGCACAGTACTGAGAATCTCCAGCTGTGGAATAAGGATCTAATAATTAATTTTGGTGATGGCAGTTTATAAAAGTTATACTGAGCAGAGGCACATACATTCAGACATTGTAGAGGTCATTTACAGCATGCAGCCCCAACCAGTTTCTTTGCATTCTCAAGGCTGAGATGGCCAAACTGGCCAATGAAGTTTCTCCATCATGCTGGTACCAAACATTTTATAAAATAGTATTACATACAGTTTCACCAAGGAAGAAGCTAAAGGATGGGGAGAGAGGAGACATTCAGTCCTTCTGAGGAAGTGAAAAACAAAGATAATTCAGCAATTGACAATATCAAAAGCATGAAGTTGGGTACAGGAGAATGGTATTCAGGAATCTAGAATGAGAGAGGAAGGCAGAAGTACGACATACAGTGTTAACAGGCCGGACAGTGGCGCATACAGTAAAAAATACCTTAAAACAGTCAATTTGGAAGAAACACCCTACATAATTTGGAAATCGAATTCAGTCTAACAGATAACTTAAGGAACCCGGGTTCATTTCGGCCTTTGAATATAATAGGTTTTATGCACAATATAACCTAGAAGTGTCCACTTTTTGACAGACACATGACAGACTTATACATGAAACAGTTAACACACATGAAACATGCATGACTTAATCGCATAAATATACTGAAATATACAGTGAAACTGCAAGGGAGGGCCAGCTTTAACCAGAGGAACCTGGCTCACAGCAGCAAAAGCTTGCCAAAGGGCTAGTTAGTGTAAGTGGGTCGGGTGCAGGGACAGCACATCCGGCTCGCAGCACAGCTCGCCTGTGACTAATAGGTATTGAGTTTACGTGCTAATTTAATGAAACATAATAAAAACAAAAACAAAACAGTGTTTGTTAAAGGCCAGTAGCTTAAGCAGCAATCCTGTGAAAACTATACCCATACAAAAGCTAAAATGGAAGAATGATTTTAATTTGAAACAGATGAAAACACAGTGATAAAATTGTAAAACTCTAATATTGGACATTTTAGGATTAATTTGTTAATCTGCCTGGTAAAAGCATTTATGCCATGTTCTCAGATAAATATGGCAACAGTGTATCCATGTCATGTGATTAGATAAAAAATGGTGACCATGGCAATTTGAATCAGGTGTGGGAATGGCAGAGGAGAGAGAAAGCACCCATCTGGAAGGCGGGGAGAGCCTTTTATAGGGGGGAGGGGGAGATGGTGACATTTTGGAATCTGGCCAATTAAGCCAGGTCAGGGGCTCAGATCTGGAGGTGGGTCTCAGGTCTGAAGGTGGGTCTCAGGTCTAGAGGTCTCATGGGAATCTGGCCTGACCAGAAAAGAAAGGAGGGTCTTTCCTGTCTATGCCATCTTGGCTTTTCGCTCAAGCCCCAACCTAATAAATAGTACCTTCATTAAGTATTTTCTTTTGCTGGTTGGTTATAGTCATTCTTACCATCCCCTCTTTGTATTGCTTCAAATATTCTCTGAAGGGATGGCTTTCTGGACAAGAATTCTTTCAGCTAATTTATGTTATGAAACATTTTCCTTTCTCCTTAAATTATAAGAAATCTTTGCTGGATAAAGTATTCTGGGTTGGGGCTGGAGATATGGCTCAGCCGTTAAGAGCGCTAACCTCTCTTGCAGAGGACCTGGGTTCGATTCCCAGCACCCACATGGCGGCTAAGAACCGTCTTTGACTCCAGTTTCAGGGGAATCCGACACCCTCTTCTGACCTCCTTGGCATTGCACGACATGGGTGCACCAACCTACATGTAGACAGTACACTCATACACATAAAAAATAAATAAATTTTAAAAATGTTAAAAAAGTATTCTGGGTTGACATCTATAGTCATTTAGAACTGGAAATACTTTAGACCAAGCTCTTCTGGCTTTCATTGTTTGCATTGAAAAATCAGCTGTAATTCTGATCAGTTTTCCCTTATATGTGACTTGTTTTTCTTTTTCTTTTTTTTTTTCATGACTTGTTTTTCTTTTGCCGCCCTCAGTATCCTCTCTTTGCTTTGAACATCTAGTGTTTTTACTATGATATGGCATGGGGAATTTCTTTTCCCGTTCTGTGTACTTGGTGTTCTATATGCTTCTTGCATTTGTATGGGTATCTCTTTCTTTAATTTGGGAAAATTTTCTTCTACAATTCTGTTGAAGATCTGATCAATACTGTTATCCTGTGATTCTTCTCCCTCCTCTGTGTCCCACGGTTCCTGGTAATTCCATTCTTGTGTTTCTTTAACTTTTTCATAGTCTGCTTGAACAATCCAGTTCTTCCATGTCATCTTCCACTCTTGATGTTTTATTTTCTACTTTATCCATTCTGTTATTGAGGCTTTCTCCCATCCTTTCCAAATGGTTTGTGGAGTGTTCCACTTCCTTTTTCATTTTAGCTTGAATTTTCTTCAGTGTTTCTATATCTTTTGTAATTTCATTCTGCAGTTTATCATTATCTTCTTTTAATTTATCCCTTCTTTTAGTTCTTTCATTTGTTTGTATGTGTGTTCCTTTTTTTCTTTTTTCTTTTTTTTTTTCTTTTTTTCTTTTGTCATTTTGATTCAGGATCTCCCTTTAGTCCCAGCTGGCCTGGAGCTCGTATGTAGACCAGGCTGGCCTTGCACTCACAGAAATCTGCCTGCCTCTGCCTCCCAAGTGCTGGGATTAAAGGCATGCACAACCATACCCGGTGGGTGTATGTGTATGTGTGTTCTTTAAATTCTTTGATTTCTTTGATCATGTTTATAATAGTTCTTTTAAGATTCATATCCTGAGGCGTTGGAGAGATGGCTTAGCGGTTAAGAGCATTGACTGTTCTTGCAGAGAACCCGGGTTCGATTCCCAGCACCCACATGATGGCTAAGAACAATCTTGGGCCAGGCATGGTGGCACACACCTTTAATCCTAGCACTCAAGGCAGAGGCAGGCAGATCTCTCTGAATTCAAGGCCAGCCTGGTCTATATAGTGAGCTCCAGGCCAGCTGGGACTAAACAGAAACCCTGTGTCAAAAAGACACAAAAAAGAAAAAAAAAAAATCCATATCCTGAGTTACATCTAGGGAGTCCTCACTACAGAATTCTTCTATAGGACTAGTAGTATTTGGCTGAGGCTTATCCTATAATTGTTTTCTCATTGTACTTTTGGCATTTGGGTTTCTTTTATTGGTTGAGAGTCTAGTGTGAAGCTCAGGTGTTTCTTTGTTGAATTGAAGACTGGCATTGCTTATATTCTTCAGGTGTTTTCATTGTCGTCTTATTTGGCATACATGGGTGGTTAGTTTAGGCTTTAAGGTCTCACCTCCAGCCTTTTACTGGACAGATCAGCACCCCTCAGCCAGCCAGTAAATAGCTCCCACGTGGGGTCTGCCTACATGTTTCCCCGGGGCTGGCTGCAGTAGTTTGACTCTGAGTCCAGGGGTAGGGTGGCCCAGCCTGGAGCCAAGGGGGGTCCCCAGGCACTCCCCAACTTCTGGTCCAGAGATTATAACACCTCTACTGCTGTGCAGCTGGAGTCCCCCTCTGCCAAACTGAGGCGAGCCCCAGTCACCCACCAGGAATGATGCACTCACAGAATCAGGGCGTGCCACCCGTAGTTATACCCACCTGTCCTCCAGGGCCAGCTGCCAAAGTCTGTACCTGGGTCCAGCAGGCAGGAGGGTATAACTACGGGTATAACCCGCCCTGGTTGTCTCTTCTGTCTCCTGACACCCACAGGGCCCCCAACTGCAGTCTCCAACGAGTTCAAATGCCCTCAGACCATCTCCAGTTCTCTCCAATGCTCAAAGGGGCTCCTACGTTCCTGTCCTCCAACTTTGCCTCAGCTGCTCACGGCAAGGTGCCTGCTGCCCTGGGAGCCACCATGTGCTTTTCTCTCAGATTTTTTTTTTTTTTTTAATATAGAGGAGTGGCTGGAGAGATGTCTCAGCAATTAATACTGCTCTTGCAGAGAACCCAGGTTCAATTCAGAGCATCCACATGGTGGCCTAACAACTGTCAATAAATCTAGCTCTAGAGGATCTGAACCCCCCTCTTCCGATCTCTGCTGGCATTGGACACAGGTGATACATTTAAATGCTGGAAGGCAATACAGTCATACACATAAAAAATAAAATATTTTCTAAAATAATAGTAAGAGGAGGAACCAGGTGTGACGGCACATACCTTTTATCACAGCATTCAGGAAGCAGAAGCAGACAGATCTCTGTGAGATAGATACCAGCCTGGTCTACATAGTGAGTTAGTTCCAGGCTAGCTGTGTCTATAGGGAGACCTTGTCTCAAAAAAGACCAAAAAAGTGCTAAGAGCACTGACTTGCTCTTGCAAAGGACCTGAGTTTGCTTCCCAACACCCACATGGCAGCTAACAGCTGTCTATAACTCCAGTTCCAGGGGATCTAATGCCTTCTTTTGACCCTGAGGGCATCATTGCATGATACAAATGCACTTAAACACATGCAGGCAATATGCTCATACATATAAAATAAAAATAGTAAATTTAAAATTTTGTCTTTAAAAAAAAAAAAGACCAGCCAAGTGTGATGGTGCGTGCCTTTAATCCCAGCACTTGTGAGGCAGAGGCAGGTGGATCTCTGAGTTCATGGCCAGCCTGGTCTATATAGTGAATTCCAGGCCAGCTGGGGCAACAGGGAGACTCTGTCTCAAAAACTATATGAAAATTTGAAAAAAATTTTTAAGACAAAAAATATTAAAAATTGAATGAATTAATTAATTAATGAGGAAAAATCATGAATACTGCCTGCAGGAAAATCAAGCAGATTCCTCAAAAAGAAATAACTTAAAGTTTGTTTTGTTTTGTTTCATTTTTGTTCTTTTTTGAGACAGGGCCTCCCTATACCCCCAGCTGGCCTGGAATTTGCTATGTAGACCTACTGGCCTTTCTCTCACAGATATCCACCAGCCTCTACCTCCCAAGCGCTAGGATTAAAGGAGTGCAGCCATCATGCCCATCTTGTTTTAAGT
The DNA here is from genome assembly GCA_009823505.1 of Rhizomys pruinosus. Lineage (NCBI taxonomy): Eukaryota > Metazoa > Chordata > Mammalia > Rodentia > Spalacidae > Rhizomys > Rhizomys pruinosus. Next base: position 2,008,946 of record VZQC01005209.1, read on the forward strand.
GAGTTCACTTTATGTGACATTTCCTAGTAATAAAAAAGTTATCTTCAAGAATTAAGAACTTTTTTTTCTCTGGATGGGTTGCAGAGGTGACTCTAGTTAAGAGTACATTCTGCTCTTGCAACGGACCAGAACAAGAGTTTGGTTCCTGGCACCCACATCAGGTGGTTTATTTTCTAAGGACTGTAATTCCAGCTCCAGGAGGTTCATTGCCTTCTTCCGGCCTTCCATAGGCACTGCAAACCCATATACATATAGACATAATTAAGGTAATAAAAATCTTTTTGAAAAGAATGTTTTCTGCAGTCAACAAATCCTCACCATTTGCTGGTAATGGTATTAACCTGATTTGAACTGACAGTAACTGTATTCACCTAGGTTGGAATTGGGAGTTGAGGAATTCCAGCAGCTGTGTTTTAGAGCCAGCAGCCTTGGCCTTCAATGAGGTGTATGCATGCACCTTGCCAGGCTCTTGAGTTTTGAGAACTGGGATGCAGTTTGAGGTGGCAGCAGCCCAGGAGGAGGCTATATTCTCAGGATGATCCAATACCTGCTATCAACTCAGGATTCTGACAGCAGCTTCCAGCATTGGTCCAGGGACGAGTCTGATGGCGGCATTCTTGGAGCCTTCACTAACTTGCCCAGTAGCTTCTATGCCTTTTAGTAAATGCTTGCTTACAAAAAAAAAGAAAAAAGAAAGAAAAAAAAGAGAAAAGAATGTTTTTTGAAAGGTACATTACTATCTGACCAATATGACATATATTAATACCTGTAAGCAAGGAGCTTTATTTATTTTTATTTACTTATTTATCTTTTTGAGACAGAGTCTCCGTAGCTCCAGCCGTCTTGGAACTCACTATGTAGACCAGGCTGGCCTTGAACTCATAGAGATTCACCTGCCTCTGCCTCCCAAGTGCTGGGATTAAAGGCATATGGCACCAAGCCTGCTGCAATGAGCATTTTAATGAAACTGTCTTTATTGATAGAACCTCTTTTTTCCCTCCCCTCCCTTCCCTTCTCCTCCCTTCTTTTCTCTCTCCTTCCCTCCCTTCCTTTGATGGGATCTCTCTGTCTCTCTTCCTGCCTGGCCTGGAAGTCTGTATGCAGAGCAGGCTGATCTCAAACTCACAGAGCTCCACCTGCCTTTGTCACTCAGATTAGAAGTATGTGCCACCACATGTAGTCCATAATAACTTTTTAACAGTGGTTGTTGTGGGCTTTAAGCTTATTCCACAAGTATTAACTTAATAAAACAGAACAAATAAGCATATTACTCTAAAGAAGCTCAACAGTTGTTGTGTTGTGTTTGTTTTGTTTTGTTTTTGTTTTTTTGAGACAAGGTCTCCCTATAGCCCCAGCTGGCCTGTAACTCACTCTGTAGACCAGGCTGGCCTTGAACTCACAGAGGTCCACCTGCCTGTGCCTCCCAAGTGCTACAATCAAAGGCGTGTGCCACCACTGGCTTAAGGACGGTTCTTGGCCATCATGTGGGTGCTGGAAATTGAACCCTGATCCTCTGCGAGAGCAGTCAGCACTCTTAACCGCTGAGCCATCTCTCCAGCTGATTTTTTTTTTTTTGAGACAGGGTCTCTCTTTAGTCCCAGATGGTCTGGAGCTCGCTTTGTAGACCAGTCTGGCCTTGAACTCACAGAGATCCACCTGCCTCTGCCTCCCACGTGCAGGGATTAAAGGCATGTGCCACCACACCTGGCACTAAATATGGTTCTTAGCTGCCATGTGGGTGCTGGGAATTGAATCCGGGTCCTCTGCAAGAGTAGTCAGTGCTTCTAACCGCTGAGCTATCTCTCCAGCCCCAACAGATATAATAATAAATAAATAAATAATAAATAAATAAATAATAAATAAATAATTTAAAAATGGTTAACTTTTAAAATTACTATTATTTATTCACTTACTGACATAAGGGGCTTGCAGGTTGAAGTCAGAGGACAGGTTGTGGTAGTCATTCTCTCCTCCCCCCGTGTGGGTCCTGGAGATCACACTCAGGTTGTTGGGCTTGGTGTCAAGCTCCTTTACCCACCGAGCCATCTCACTGGCCCTAAAATATTTTTGAAATTCATAATTTTTTATTATCTTTGAAAACTTTGGCATTGTCATCAGAAAAGAAGGCTTCGAAGCTCATAGGTACTGATAATTATTTTTGTGTAAAGGGACAGTCCCTTTCTTCCCTTTTTCCCTTTGTCTTCATCTCTCAGTCCTTTCTAGCTTTAGCTGGTTAGGTATAGCAACTGGAGATTAGAGGGGATTCTAAAGATAATTTGGTTACCGACTTCTGCTATTATATGTTTATAAAAACATCCTTCTTTAGCCAGTGGATTTGATTATCCCGCCCTTAGTAATTAGAAACTTAATGTTGAGACCATCTTAATAAGAAATTTTGAGGGGATGGGGGATGTTGAAATAGGGTAGGGTCTCACTATGCAGCTTTGGCTGGCCTAGAACCTAGTATGTAGACCTGTCCTTAAGCTCACAGAGATCCTGTCTCTGCCTCCCTTAATAGGAATTTTTTGTCAGAAGTTCTTTTTTCCCCTATTTGATGACTTAGATTGATTCTGATTCTTTTAAGTTAACAGCCAGGTCTATACAGATAATCTTGGTTTTCCTGCCAAAGTAATCTCCAGATTATTTTATGAGTGTAGGTTTATTTGTTTTTGTTTTTATTTTTGAGATAGGGTCTTCCTGTAGCCCCAGCTGGCCTAGAACTAGCTATGTAAACCAGACACAGCTGGGTTTACCATGTCTTTCTAGTCTTTTCTTGGCTAGGATGAAGATTCCTTCACTTATTGCAGTATGGTTTCCAATTCCCTAAGTCATCCAGACACACTGGATTTTAGCCCAGAAACATAGTGTGGAACCTGGCTAGGGTAGCTAGAAGAAATTTTTCTTTCCCTTTTGGCAAAAATCTGACACTATCAGGTTTGTCCATACAATAGCTGGGTTTTTTTAAATTTTTGTTTCTTTAGATTTTATTTATGGTATGTGTCTGTGAGTGTATGCCATGTGTGTATGGGTGCCCTTAGAGGCCAGAAGAGGGTATCAGATACCTTGTATGTGTCTGTGAGTATATGCCATGTGTGTATGGTCCCCTTAGAGGCCAGAAGAGGATGTCAGGACACCTTGGAGCTGGAGTTACAGGTGTTTGTGAGCTCTTATGTGGGTGCTAGAATCTGAACTTGTGTACTATGGAAAAGCTTCTAGTGCTCAGAATTGCTAAGCCATCTCTCCAGCCCCATAGCTGATTTATTTATTTATTTATTATTTATTTGTTATTATTTTTGAAGCAGGGGGCTGATTTTATAAGTATATGATTGCCACCAGGTGTGGTGGCGCATGCCTTTAATCCTAGCACTGGGAGGCAGAGGCAGGTGGATCTTTGTGAGTTCAAGGCCAGCCTGGTCTACAGAGTGAATTCCAGGACAGCTGGGACTACAGGGAGACCCTGTCTCAAAAAGACCAAAAAAAAAAAAAAAATTATATGATTGCCTTTTGTTTTGGTTTTCGAGTATTAAGTATGATGTATCATTGGTTGGCATAGATCTTGCTGTAATACTGAGAATGACCTTGAACTCAGATCCTCCTGCCTCTTCTGCTGTAGTAACATTGGTTTGCCTGGTTTATTCAGTGTTAGGGATAGACCCACAGCTTCCTGCATGCTTGGGAAGCATTCTGCAAACTGAGCTGTACCCAGCAGAACTGTGTATGTTTTATTTTGTCTACATGATTTAAGTTCAATAGAAGACAGCCATCATATAGTAAAGTACAGTCTGGTGTTTTGAGATGGGTTCACATCTTTCAGAAGTATCATACAGATTGTTTAGTTGTCCCGTGCTTTGTCTGATGGATATGTATTTCATATTGCTGAGAATATTCTTATGTAAGTTGATATTATATATTGCTGATAAATTTTGTTTTATTTCTTCCTAGGTTCACTACAGTTCTTTAGGTCCTTATTATGTGTTGATGGACATATGTTAATACATATATATAGTACTATAGTCTTTGTATATATAGATCATCACCATTAGTATTATTGAGAAAATTTTAATTGATATGTTGTTTCTCATTTGCAGGTAGGGTTCTTTCACAGTCTACTCCTGGAACTCCATCAAAGACAATAACAATATCTGAAAGTGGTGTTATTGGATCAACTTTAAATTCTACAACACAGACACCAAATAAAATAGCCATCTCACCTTTGAAATCGCCAAATAAGGTAAAAAAGAAAATCAACCACAAATGCCAAATACTGCAAATACTGTAGTTGATATGTTTATTTTGTAGTCTTTTTTTTTTTTTTTTTGTCTTTTTGAGACAGGGTCTCCCTGTAGCCCCAGCTGGCTTGGAACTCACTCTGTAGACCAGGCTGACCTTGAACTCACAGAGATCTGCCTGCCTGTGCCTCCTGAGTGCTGGGATTCAAGGCATGTGCCACCACACCCAGCTATGATACACAAGTTTTTGTTTTTTGAAGGAGGGTCTCCCTGTAACCCCAGCTGGTCTAGAATTTGCTATGTAGACCAGGCTGGCCTTAGTCTCACAGATAGCGGCTTGCTTCTGAATCCCAAGTGCTCATGCCTCGCTAAATATACTTTTTTTGAAGTGTTCTATATTGTTAGTTACTATTCAGCTATCACTTAGCAAAACTATTCTTTGGCTAAGATACATATGTAGTGAGTCCGTAGGTATAAAACACAGAAGTAACTATCTCCTTTATGCAGATTTAAGCTTTTGCTGGATAACAACTCATTACTAGAAATGAATATTATATGATGTAAATTATCAGTGTTGTTTTTTGGTTTTTGGTTTTGAGACAGGGTCGCTCTATAGTTCCAGCTATCCTGGAATCCACTATGTACACTGTGTACACCAGGCTGGCCTTGAACTCACAGAGAATATGAGGAATTCACTATGTATACCAGGCTGGCCTTGAACTCACTAATATAGTATGAGGCCAGGCAAACAACGCCACTTCGCCTGGCCTCATACTATATTAGTTGGTACTACTACTATTAGTCTCTACTATTACACTATTATACTAGATTAGTCTATACTATTTACATGCCTAGTTTAATAGTCTGTATGAGACATTAAATATTTATATATTTATACATTATATATGGCAAATGTTTACTATTTCTTCTTTTTTTTTTTTTTTTTTTTTTTTTTTTTTTTTTTTTTGCTCTTTTTGAGCCAGTGTATCAGGGTCTCCTGGCTGGTCTGGCACTTACTATGTAGAACCAGGGCTGGGCTTGAAATCACATAGATCTGCTGCCTTCTGCCTCTGCCGTCTGAATGCTGGGATTAAAAGGCATGCACTACCAGGCCCAGCAAAAATAAACCTTTTTTTATATGCTGGTAAAATAGCATTTGTTTGTTTTAGGAAAGTGAGATAGATATTTGCCACCTTAAAACAAAAACAAACCATGAAAAGCTTTTAAGTACTTTGAATTAAATGCACTTTGGCTTCAAAAACACTGACAATTGCCAGGCGTGGTAGTAAGCCTCTTTTTATGTTTTAAAAATTTTTTTTATTTTATTTTCATATGTATATGATTGTATTGTCTGCATGTAGGTTGGTGGCAACCCGTGGTCGTGCATATGCCGCGGAGGTCAACGAGAGGGCGTCGGATTCCCCTGGAACTGGAGTTAAAGACGGTTTTCAGCCCCGCCATGGGTGGGTTGCTGGGGTCGAAACACGGGTCCTCTGCAAGAGCAGTCGGCACTAACTGTAACCGCTATAGCTATCTCTCCAGCCCCAGTGGTAGAGCTTTTTTAATTCCAGTGCTAGGAGTGATGAGGCAGGTGGACTCTGTGAGTTTCAAGGCCAGCCGGTCTACATATCGAGTCTCCAGGTCAGCTGTGACTAAAAGGGAGACCTTGTCTCAAAAAAAAAAAAAAAAAAAAAATAAAAAATTATATATATAATATATATTATATATATGGCAGATTTTTCTGTAATAAATTGGCTTCAGCAGATACTTGAGTGCTTACTGTCTGTCATGTAAATGACAAGCACTATGTCTAAAACTTGAACTTGAAAACATAACATTTTAATTTCAAGGAGTTCAATAAGAATATTAAGATTGAAGCATTAAAACTTCACCAATAGAATTGTAATGATTAAAGGTAAACTGATGAACTCGTGTGTGAAGGTTTATACAAAAGACACTATTCTCTTTTTGTCTTCAGACAAGCTTTCACTGTGTAGATCAGGTTGGCCTCAAATTCAAGGCAATTCTGTATATAGAAAGGTACTGATTTTTTTAGATTTGATTTGTTTATCTGCCACTTGAATGTTAAATTATTTCCCTAGGAGTTTTATCATGGAATTTTGGGGGGATCTTATGTATCATTCATACATCTATAAAATGGGATAGTTTGACCTTTCTTTTCCAATTAGTATTTAATTTCCTTGTCTTACTGCTTTAGCAAACGTTTTATGTAACTATATAAGGAGTGGGGGCTGGCGTGGTGGGCGCCAACGCCTTTTAATCCTAGCATTGGAGGCAGAGGCAGGCAGATATTGTGGTTCAAGGCCAGCCTGGTCCTACAGAGCGAGTTCCAGACAAGCCGGGGCTACCAGGGAGACCCTGTCGTGGGCGGGACGGGGGGGGGTGGTGGAGAGAATGGCTCAGCAGTTAAGAGCATGGACTGCTCTTTGCAGAGGACCCAGGTTCGATTCCAGCACCCATATGGACAGCTGAGAAACTTCTTTGACTCCAGTTCCAGGGGAATCCCAACACCGTCTCTTTGTCTCTGCAGCATTGCATGACAATGGGTGCACCAATACAGATGCAGACAATACATTCATACACATAAGAAATTAAAAATTAAAAAAAAACGGAGTGGAGATAGTAGACAGCCTTGTCTGATTCCTGAATTTTAATGGAAATGCTTCCAGTTTGTCTTTATTTAGAATGATGTTGGTTGTGGGTTGGTTGTATTTTAACTTTTATTGATTTTATGTGTATTAAACCATCCTGTATCTCTGGAAATAAAGTTGACTTGAGCATGCTGCATGGTCTTTGGTTATTATTTTGGTGCATGGTCTTTTTAATGTGTATACAGTTTGCCTAATTTTGTTAAGAATTTTGCATCTATGTTCAATAAGAGGTTGCGTTTAAAGTATATATTTATATATATATATATCCCCTCCATTGTGTCTTACCTGGTTTTGGTTATTAGAGTGATGCTGGCCTTTGCAGAAGGAGTTTGGGAGTTCTTCTCTGGTTTCTTTATTTTCAAAATCATTAAATAGTGTTGGTTGTAGATTTCTTAAATGTCTGGTAGACATTCTGCTACGGATCCCTTTGGGCCTGGTCTTTTTTTGTCTGGAGATTTTTTTACTATTGAATCAATTTCCTTGTTATGGGTCTATTAGCTATTGATCTTTTCTTTGTTCAGTTTTGGTATTTCTTATGAATTTAGATGTTCATCTATTTCTTTAGGGTTTGTTTTGTTTTGTTTTGGTTTTGTTTTGTTTTGTTTTGTTTTTTGGTCTTTTCAAGACAGGGTCTCTCTGTAGCCAGCTGTCCTGGAACTCACTCTGTAGACAGCTGGCCTTGAACTCAAAGATCCGCCCCTTGCCCTCCCGAGTGCTAGGATTAAAGGCGTGCGCCAACCACACCAGTTCTTTGGGTTTTTTAATTTATCAGGTGGTAGGTTTTTTTTCCAAGCATTCCTTACAATGTTCTGGATATTTTTGTTCTCTATTGTGAGTGTTCCTTTTAAATTCATTTTGTTGATTTGGATTTTGGGCTCTTGGTTAATTGGGCTGAGTCTGTCTCTCTTATTTAAGTTTTCAAAAAACCATTCTTAGATTCAATGATTCTTTGTAAATTTTTTGTTTGTATTTCATTAATTTCTGCTCTGATTTTTTGTTTCTTCTCATCTGCTGGATTTGGGTTTTGTTTTTATATTTTCAGCGTCTTGAGTTACAATGTGTTTTGTTTCATTCGTTTGTTTCTCTTTGGAGACAGGGTCCTTCCTGAAGCTCCAACTGTCCTGAACTTGCTCTGTAGACCAGGCTGGCCTTGAACTCACAAAGATCCGCCTGTCCTCGCTCCCAAGTGCTAGACTTAAAGGCCGTGCACCACACACCTGGCTAGGACTGCTTTTAAAAGTGTCCCCACAGGTTTTTGTTGTATTATCTTTTTTCTTTAGTTACAGGAATGCTTCACCAAAAAAAACATTTATTTTTTTTTGAGACATGGGTCCCCATGTAGCCCCAACTACCCAGGAGCTAGCTATGTAGACCAGAGTGGCCTTGAATTCATAGACATCCGCCTGCCTCTGCCTCCCTGTTGCTAGGAATAACGTTTTTTTTTTTTGGGGGGTTGTCCAGCTGGCCTGGAGGGAAAGCGCCCTCTTCCTCCCTCCCCTCCCCTCCTCCCTTTCTCCTCTCCTCCTCTCTCTCTCATCTGTAGAACAGGCTGGCCTTGAAACTACAGAGATCCGCCACCTGCGCTCCTGCCTCTGCCCTCAGAGTGCCTGGGATTAAAGGTATACACAACCATGCTGGGAATACTTTAAACATTGTATTATTTTTATTTTATGTATATGAATTTAGTGGCTGCATGTATGTAAGTGCACCCATGTCATGAGTGTCCTCAGAGGCAGAAGAGAAGTGGTCGGGACCTCTGGAGCTGGAGTTACAGACAAGTGTTAGCTACCATAAGTTGCTGGGATTTGAACCTGGCCTCCTTTGGAAGAGCAGCCCAGATTTTTAACTGCTGAGCCCAGAGTTCCAGGAATAAATTTTATTTCTTTCTTAATTTCTTTTTGATCATTCAATTCATTCAGGAGTGTGTTGCTTATCTCCATGAGTTAATAGAGCTTATTTTGCTGTTGATTTTATGCTTTATTACATTGTCTGATAGAACACATGGAATTATTTCAATTTTTTTTGGGTATTTATTGAGGTTTGTTTTGTGCCCCGAAGCATATTTCAATTTTTAAGGAAACTTGCATGGGCTGCTGAGTAGAAGGTGCATTCTTTGGTGTTTGGGTGGACTGTTTGGTAGTTGTTTGTCAGGCCCATTTGATGTACCTTATTGTTTATTTCAGATGTCTTTTTGTTTTCTTTGTCCAGATTTAAAACCTGTCTATTGGAGAGAGTCAGATATTGAAATCCTCTGCTATTCTGAGTTGGGGTTAATTTGTGTTTTAAAGTCCTGTAGTACTGTTTTTATGAAGTTGGATGCACCAGAGTTTGGTGTATATATGTTCATAATTTTTATGTTTTCTTGGTCAATTGTTCTTTGATCAGAATAAGTGACCTTTTTTTTTTATTCCTTCTGATTAGTTTTAGTTTGAATTGTATTTGCAGTATTGATTGTATAACCCCGTTTGTTTCTTAGTGCCATTGGCTTAGAATATTTTTCTTTCTCTTTGTTGGTGTGTGTGTGTGTGTGGTGTGTGTGGTGGTGTGTGTGATAGGGTATCCCTATAGCCCCAGCTGGCCTGGAACTCACAGAGATCCTCCTGCCTCTGCCTTCCAAGTGCTGGGATTAGGCGTGTGCCCACCATGCCCAGCTTACAAGCGGGTTCTTAGCTGCCAGCCATGTGGGTGCTGGGATGCAAACCTGGGTCCTCTGCAGAGCAGTCGACACTCTTAACCGTGACCATCTCTCCAGCCCCCATCCTTTCCCTTAAGGGTAGTGCCTGTCCTTAAAAGGTGAGATGAGTTTTTTGCAGACAGAAAAAAGATGATTTTGTTTATTAATTTATTTCACTTGTCCTGTTTTCTTAATTTTTACCTCGGTTTTCTTCAGTATTTGTCTCTTTTGTGAAATCATAGTTTATCCCTATCTTTTAGTTGTTTTGTTCTTTAAATTCTTGAATTCTTGATCATGTTTATGATTGTTCTTTTAAATTCTGTTTCCAGGGTTAATATCTAGGGGGTTCTCATTGTATATGTTTTATAAGTACTGGTGGAGATTTGGTGGATCATATATTCTGTTTTGTTTTTCAATATTTTTTCAATTATGTTTTGGCTTGTGGATTTCTTTTATTGCTTATGATTCTGAAAGCCTTCCTTTGTTGAGTTGAAGTCTGATTCTTCTTTGTATTATTGATGTATCTTGGTGCTTTTTTTTTTTTTTTTTTTTTTTTTTTGGGTTTTTCCGAGACAGGGTCTCCCTGTATATCCCAGCTGTCCTGGAACACCACTCTGTAGACCAGGCTGGGCCTTGAACTCACAAAGATCCGCCTGCTTCTGCCTCCAAGTTGTAGGATTAAGGCGTGCGCCACACGCCCGGCTTGGTTGCTTTTTCTTGGGTGTGAAAAGGTGTTGGTCTAGGCTTCAGGTTCAATTTCTATTTTACAGTAGAGGGACCAGATGGCTCCAGTCTGACTACTCAGTTCTCTTCAGGAGGGCAAAACGGCCCTCACTAGTTAGGACAAGGTGGGAGATGGATGTGCTTGTCCCTACTAGTCAGTTAGGAAGCTTAAGCCCTGAGCCGGGAGGACAACTTCAGATGGTTGCATAAGCAGAAGGTTGTGTAAAGGAAGGACTTGGGAAGCTCACCCTGGCGGCTTAGTCAGGTGCTGTCTGGTTGTCTCCAAAGGTCTGGGCCTGTACTAACCAGCAGGGAAGCCTGGCTCTGAGGCAGTGGGAAAGACTGCAGATGTTCCCAAAGTGGGGATGGGCAGGCCGCAGTTTGGGAAGCTCACTCCGAAGATGTTCCATGCTCTCTGAGTTAGTGCTCTCCAAGCAACTCCTCCAAAGGTCCTCTCTTTTAAAAGAAAAAAATATATTTAATGTATATGAGTCTCTGCCTGCATATATATTGTAAGTGTACCACATAATTCAGAGCACTGAGAGGCCAGAAAAGGGCATCAGATCCCCCGGAATTAAAGTTATAGGCATTGTTAATCTCCATGTGCCGGGAACTGAACCCAGACCCTCTTCAAGAGCAGCCAGTGTCTTAATTGCTGAGCCATTTCTTTAAATCCTCCTGCCCTCAGCCCCACAGTATGGGATTATTCCCTAATGCCATACTAGTTTGCTGCTTTTTTTTTTTTTTTAAGCAAACTGGAGATAGATGGTGCTATCTTTTAGAAAGTCTAGCATGGATGTCATATCCTTTTCAGAGCTTAGGGGAGTTGATCAATTGTGGTTATTAACTTTGGGAACTCACTAAAGCAGTATGTTGTACTCATAGAAAACATCTTGTGAATTTATCTCTCTTGGACTAGAGAGGAACTGTAGAAAGAGTAATTAATTTGGACAAAAAATTTTTTTATTTTATTTATTTTATGTGATGAATGTACTGTCCTGCAAATGTAGGTTTGTGCACTTGTGTCGTACAGTGCCTCGGAGGTCAGAAAGGGCGTCGGATTCCCTACGAACTGGAGTTAAAGAGGCTCTCAGCCACCATGGGTGCTGGGGATCGAAACCTAGGTCCTCTGCAAGAGCAGTCTGTGCCTTTAAACTGCTAGGCATCTCTCCAAACCCGCAAAAAGATTTTGTTCTTCGTTTATTTGTCCATTGAATTCCTAGGATTTCGATTATCTAAGAGGTTTAATGGCAATTGGGAATTTTAAAGCCATTACTAAAAACTATAGACCCTTTAAAAAAAAAACTAAAGATAAAGTCATCTTTTTATAGGTAAAAGGAGCCCTGTTTACACAGAGTGCAAATACCAGGACTAAACCATAGAATATTGGTAGAGGAACAGTACTGAGTCCTTACTCAGTGGAAGAGAATGATGAATGGTAAGAGTAGCAAAAAGCAGAGTGTGGAGTGGAGGGTATCCAAGTAGTGATACTGGGCCGAAGTTTCAGATATGGATGGAAGAATCAGTTAAGGAAATCTTTTCCCTTTTCCCTTTCCCTTACCTTTCCCTTCCCCTTGTCCTTCCCTTTCCCTTTCCCTTTCCCTTTCCCTTTCCCTTTCCCTTTGCCCTTTCCTTTCCCTTTCCCCCTTTCCCTTTCCCTTTCTCCTTCCCTTTCCCTTTCCCTTTCCCTTTCCCCTTTCCCTTTCCTTTTCTTTTTTTCTTCCCTTTCCCTTTCCTTATCCCCTTTCCCCTTTCTCCTTTCCCCTTTTCCCTTTCCCCTTTCCCTTTCCCTTTTCCCTTCCCTTTCCTTTTCCCTTTCCCTTTCCCTAATCCTTTCCCTTTCCCTTTCCCTTTCCTTTCCCTTCCCTTTCCCTTTCCCTTTCCCCTTTCCCCTTTCCCTTTCCCTTTCCCTTCCCTTTCCCTTTTCCTTTTCCTTTCCCTTTCCCTTTCCCTTTCCCTTTCCCTCACAGAAGATCTGCCTGCTTCTGCTTTCCCTAGTGCGGGATTAAAGGTTTACACCACCAAGCCTAGCCAAGAAAGACTAAGAAGGGGTTTTGGGGTAAGCTGATGGTATATTCAGCAGTTCAAGCATTCCAGCGAGGCAGAGGTAGGAATGAGCTCCACAAATTCAGGGCTCGCCTGTTCTTCATACTCATCCAAAGTAAGATTGTTATCTCAAAAACAACAATTGGGTGTGGTGGTACGTGCCTTTAGTTCCAGCACTGTACAGGTAAAGCAGCAGATCCTATGAGATGAGCACCTGGTCTATATAGTGAAGTCGGGCCAACGGGTGCTATAGGAGACCCTGTCTCCAAAAAAGCAAAAAGAAAAAAAGCATTTTTTAAAAATTAACCCCCCACCACCACAGTCGAATAAAAGTAAAGATTTTCACACAGGTATGGTAGCACATGTTGTTTGTTTGTTTTTAATAGGTATTTTTAATTTTTTAATTTTTTTATGTGTAAGAACTGTCTGCATGCATATGTTGTGCACCTTGTGTCCAGGTAGGCATGTTTTAATCCCACGACTGTGTAGCGAGGCAAGAAATCTTCTGAGAGTTCAAAGCTAAACCTGGTCCTGGTCTGGCATAGCCCAATCCAGCCACCTGGGGCTTATGGGACGAGACATGACCTGGCTTCCCAAAAAAACGTGAGAAGACTCAGTACTGTACTTGATGTTGCATTGTTCCTGTTCTGGGTACCACCTTCTTTCATCGTTTATCTTTGTTCGTATGGGCACTACCGAAAGGCCAAGGCTTCTAGATGTGCAATCTCTTCTCTCTCTCCGCTCTCCTCGTCATCTCTTCTCTCTCTCTCCTCTCTCTCTCTTGTCTTTTTGAGACAGGATCTCCCTGTAGCCCCCAGCTGACCTGGAACCCCCCAAGACCCAGTTAGCCTCTGAACTCAGAGATCCGCAGTGGCTGGGTTAGACATGCACCATCATGCCTGGTTTCTAGATTTTTATTTCCCTCATCTAATCTCTATACATATACACATACACAGTTTTGTTGTTTGTCCACTTTCCATCCATCCTTTCTTGAAATTGTCCCCGTGTGCGCCCTCTGGAATTAATACTCTAAATTTTCAACCTTGTACTGTGACTGCACCTTGTGTCTTCTTGCTCAATGGATACCTGGTGTTCCCTGAGGATATTTCTGCCTTGCAGAGGTTTAAGTGATAGCCTTTTTTCTCCTTCTGACCTTTTCTAACCAATCCCTGGATTGATGATAATGTTCTATATTCTCCTTACAATTTCAGAACATAATCGCTCTCTTCTTCATCTTTGAGCCTCTAGTTATCTGTTTTAATGCAGAAAACCAAGGATATCAACCCTTTCTCAATTCACTTGAAATTAGTTGTCTCTCACTGGAGGAAATATTTCCATTGTATTTCTAAGTAGCCATGAGTTTTCATGGGAATATATTAAGTATCCATAAACTAATTAAACTGTTCTGCTTGGTTCACTTTACTCTCGCTTAAATTTTACAAGTTTGGGGGGTGGTTTGGTTTGGTTTGGACCACTTTTTGGAGACAGTGTCTCCTGCAGCCCCAGCTGGCCTGGACTCCTTATGAAGACAGGCCTGGGCCTTGAACCCTCCAAACAGATATCCACTGCCTCAAAGCCACCACACCAGCCGTTTTGTTTTATTTTTGGAGACAGGGTCTACATAGTGAGACCCTGCCTCAAAATAAAATAAAAGGAAGGAAGGAAAGATTGATTCTGATGAATGTGAAAACGGTCACAAATTGCTGGGAGTGGTGGCACAACCTTTGAATTCAAGTACACTCAAGCAAAGCAGTGGATATCTGGATTTCAGAGACAGCTGGGACTATAAGATTCCTTTTCATACACATAAAAAAAAGCCGGGCGTCGGTGGCACATGCCTTTAATCCAGCCTTGGAGGCATAGGCAGGCGGATCTCTGAGTTCAAGGCCAAGCCTGGTCTACATGCGAGCTCCCAGCCAGCTGGGACTAAAAGGAGACCCGTCTCAAAAGACCAAAAAAAAAAGGAAAATAATCACATTTTACACATTTACATTATTATGTATATGTAAAAAATCTTAAACTACAGTTGAATTAAGCTTTAGATTTAGCAAGAAAACTGGCCTAGTGGTTAAGAGCGCCGACCGCTCTTACGAGGACCCAGGTTTGATCCTCGCCCCACATGGCGGCCGAGAACCGTCTGAAACTCCAATTCAGGAGACTCCAGTTCCAGGGGACGAGACCGTCTTCTTGACCTCTGTGGCATTGCTCGACCGGGTGCACAAATTGCATGCAGACAGTACATTTTATCACAAACAAAAAAAATAAATTAAATTAAAAAAAATTTACTCTACACTCTTAATCTCTGCACATTGACCATTTATAGTTCTCTGTGTTAATCACCCATGTGCCCCACACAGGATGAAGAAAGAGCTTTCTTGAAAGCTGAGAGATGCATTATTATTTAATGCAGTACAACAATAAGTAATATAGGACTTGAATTGTAATATTTTAATCAGTCAAGTCCTCTTTAAGATGGTGACTCCTAGATAAGTTAACAGGGCTCCACACCAAAGGCATTTGGGGACAACAGGTAGTTAATAATAGGTCTTTATCAAAATAAAGTTCATGAAATCAGGCAGAGGGTAATAAGATAGTAGTGGGGGTGTAATATCAAAATATATTGTATGAATTTACAAAATTCAGTTTTAAAAACCCTTAAGAAAAAAAATTGAAACTACAAACATAGGATACTCATAATTTGAAAAGGGAGAAAAAGACATCAGACTTCCTGTGCTAGTGCAGTATTGAGTGAAGATATNTTTTTTTGCTCTTTTTGAGCATTCAGAGTCTTGAGTGGTCTAGGCACTTACTATGTAGACCAGGCTGGCTTTGAAATCACATAGATCTGCCTGCCTCTGCCTCTGCCTCCTGAATGCTTGGATTAAAGGCATGCACTACCAGGCCCAGCAAAAATAAACCTTTTTTTATATGCTGGTAAAATAGCATTTGTTTGTTTTAGGAAAGTGAGATAGATATTTGCCACCTTAAAACAAAAACAAACCATGAAAAGCTTTTAAGTACTTTGAATTAAATGCACTTTGGCTTCAAAAACACTGACAATTGCCAGGCGTGGTAGTAAGCTCTTTTATTTTTTAAAAATTTTTTATTTATTTTCATATGTATATGAATGTATTGTCTGCATGTAGGTTGGTGCACCCGTGTCGTGCATATGCCGCGGAGGTCAAAGAGGGCGTCGGATTCCCCTGGAACTGGAGTTAAAGACGGTTTTCAGCCGCATGGTGGGTGCTGGGGATCGAACCCGGGTCCTCTGCAAGAGCAGTCGGCACTCTTAACCGCTAAGCTATCTCTCCAGCCCCAGTGGTAAGCTTTTTTAATTCAGTGCTAGGAGTGAAGGCAGGTGGATCTCTGTGAGTTTCAAGGCCAGCCTGGTCTACATATCGAGCTCCAGGTCAGCTGTGACTAAAGGGAGACCTTGTCTCAAAAAAAAAAAAAAAAAAAAAAATATATATATATATATATATATATATATGGGCAGATTTTTCTGTAATAGAATGGCTTCAGCAGATACTTGAGTGCTTACTGTCTGTCATGTATAATGACAAGCACTATGTCTAAAACTTGAACTTGAATAACATAACATTTTAATTTCAAGGAGTTCAATAAGAATATTAAGATTGAAGCATTAAAACTTCACCAATAGAATTGTAATGATTAAAGGTAAACTGATGAACTCGTGTGTGAAGGTTTATACAAAAGACACTATTCTCTTTTTGTCTTCAGACAAGCTTTCACTGTGTAGATCAGGTTGGCCTCAAATTCAAGGCAATTCTGTATATAGAAAGGTACTGATTTTTTGTAGATGATTCTGTTATCTGCCACTTGAATGTTAAATTATTTCCCTAGGAGTTTTTCATGGAATTTTGGGATCTTATGTATATCATATCATATCATCTATAAAAGGGATAGTTTGACCTCTTCTTTTCCAATTAGTATGTTAATTTCCTGTCTTACTGCTTTCCAGCAAAGTTTTATGTAACTATATAAAAAGGAGTGGGGGGCTGGGCGTGGTGGGCGCACGCCTTTTAATCCTAGCACTTGGGAGGCAGAGGCAGGCAGATCTTGTGGTTCAAGGCCAAAGCCTGGTCCTACAGAGTGAGTTCCAGACAACCGGGGCTACAGGGAGACCCTGTCGTGGGCGGGACGGGGGGGGGTGGTGGAGAGATGGCTCAGCAGTTAAGAGCATGGACTGCTCTTTGCAGAGGACCCAGGTTCGATTCCCAGCACCCAATGGCAGCTGAGAAACCTTCTTTGACTCCAGTTCCAGGGGAATCCCAACACCGCTCTTCTGTCCTCTGCAGCATTGCATGACATGGGTGGCACCAATACAATGCAGACAATACATTCATACACATAAGAAATAATAAATTAAAAAAAAAAGGAGTGGAGATAGTAGACAGCCTTGTCTAGTTCCTGATTTTAATGGAAATGCTTCCAGTTTGTCTTTATTTAGAATGAGGTTGGTTGTGGGTTGGTTGTATTTAACTTTTATTGATTTTATGTGTATTAAACCATCCTGTATCTCTGGAATAAAGTTGACTTGGCATGCTGCATGGTCTTTTTTTGTTATTATTTTGGTGCATGGTCTTTTTAATGTGTATACAGTTTGCTAATTTTGTTAGAGAATTTTGCATCTATGTTCATTAAGAGGTATGCGTTTAAAGTATATATTTACTATATATATATATCCCCTCCTATTGTGTCTTACCTGGTTTTGGTTATGAGTGATGCTGGCTTTGCAGAAGGAGTTTGGGAGTTCTTCTCTGGTTTCTTTATTTTCAAAATCATTTAATAGTGTTGGTTGTAGATCTTCCTTAAATGTCTGGTAGACATTCTGCACGGATCCCTTTGGGCCTGGTCTTTTTTTGTCTGGAGATTTTTTTACTATTGAATCAATTTCCTTGTTATGGGTCTATTTAAGCTATTGATCTTTTCTTTGGTTCAGTTTTGGTATTTCTTATGAATTTAGATGTTCATCTATTTCTTTAGGGGTTTGTTTTGTTTTGTTTTGTTTTGTTTTGTTTTGTTTTGTTTTTTGGTCTTTTCAAGACAGGGTCTCTCTGTAGCCCCAGCTGTCCTGGAACTCACTCTGTAGACCAGGCTGGCCTTGAACTCACAAAGATCCGCCCCTTGCCCTCCCGAGTGCTAGGATTAAAGGCGTGCGCCACCACACCAGTTCTTTGGGTTTTTAATTTATAGAGTGTAGGTTTTTTTTCAAGCATTCCTTATAATGTTCTGGATATTTTTGTTCTCTATTTGTGATGTTCCTTTTAAATCTCATTTTGTTGATTTGGATTTGGGCTCTTGGTTAATTGGGCTGAGTCTGTCTCTCTTACTTTAAGTTTTCAAAAAACCATTCTTAGATTCAATGATTCTTTGTAATTTTTGTTTGTATTTCATTAATTTCTGCTCTGATTTTTCTGTTTCTTCTCATCTGTCTGATTTGGGTTTTGGTTTTTATATTTTCAGCGTCTTGAGTTACAATGTGTTTTGTTTCATTCGTTGTGTTTCTCTTTGGAGACAGGGTCCTTCCTGAAGCCCCAGCTGTCCTGGAACTTGCTCTGTAGACCAGGCTGGCCTTGAACTCACAAAGATCCGCCTGCCTCTGCTCTCCAAGTGCTAGAAAAGGCCGTGCACCACACACCTGGCTAGGACTGCTTTTAAAGTGTCCCCACAGGTTTTGTTGTATTATCTTTTTTCTTTAGTTACAGGAATGCTTCCCAAAAAAAAATTTATTTTTTTTTGAGACAGGGTCCCCATGTAGCCCCAACTACCCAGGAGCTAGCTATGTAGGACACAGAGTGGCCTTGAATTCATAGACATCCGCCTGCCTCTGCCTCCCTGTGCAGGAATACGTTTTTTTTTTTTGGGTGGGTCTTTTGTCCAGCTGGCCTGGAGGGAAACGCCCTCTTCCTCCCTCCCCTCCCTCCTCCTTTCTCCTCTCCTCCTCTCTCTCTCTCTGTAGACAGCTGGCCTTGAACTCACAGAGACCCACCTGCCTCTGCCTCTGCCCTCAGAGTGCTGGGATTAAAGGTTACACAACCATGCTGGAATACTTTAAACATTGTATTATTTTTATTTTATGTATATGAATTTAGTGGCTGCATGTATGTAAGTGCACCCATGTCATGAGTGTCCTCAGAGGCAGAAGAGAGTGGTCGGACCTCATGGAGCTGAGTTACAGACAGTGTTAGCTACCATAGTTTTGCTGGGATTTGAACCTGGCTCCTTTGGAAGAGCAGCCAGATTTTAACTGCTGAGCCAGAGTTCCAGGAAAATTTTATTTCTTTCTTAATTTCTTCTTTGATGCATTCATCATTCAGGAGTGTGTCTGCTTATACTCCATGAGTTAGATAGAGCTTATTTTGCTGTTGATTTTATGCTTTATTACATTGTCTGATAGAACACATGGAATTATTTCAATTTTTTTTGGGTATTTATTGAGGTTTGTTTTGTGCCCAAGCATATTTACAATTTTAGGAAAACTTGCATGGGCTGCTGAGTAGAAGGTGCATTCTTTGGTGTTTGGGTGGACTGTTTGGTAGTTGTTTGTCAGGCCCATTTGATGTACCTTATTGTTTATTTCAGATGTCTTTTTGTTTTTCTTTGTCCAGTTAAAACCTGTCTATTGGAGAGAGTCAGATATTGAAATCCTCTGCTATTACTGAGTTGGGGTTAATTTGTGTTCTTAAAGTCCTGTAGTACTGTTTTTATGAAGTTGGATGCACCAAAGTTTGGTGTATGTTGATTGTTTCAATTGTTCTTTGATCAGAATGAAGTGACCTTTTTTTTTTATTCTCTTCTGATTAGTTTAGTTTGAATTGTATTTGCAGTATTGAATTGTATAACCCCGTTTGTTTCTTAGTGCCATTGGCTTAGAATATTTCCTTCCTTTCTCTTTGTGTGTGTGTGTGTGTGTGTGTGTGTGTGTGTGTGTGTGTGATAGGGTATCCCTATAGCCCCAGCTGGCCTGGAACTCACAGAGATCCTCCTGCCTCTGCCTTCCAAGTGCTGGGATTAGGCGTGTGCCACCATGCCCAGGCTTAAAGACGGGTTCTTAGCTGCCGCCATGTGGGTGCTGGGAAGCAAACCTGGGTCCTCTGCAAGAGCAGTCGACACTCTTAACCGTGAGCCATCTCTCCAGCCCCCATCCTTTCCCTTAAGGGTAGTGCCTGTCCTTAAAGGTGAGATGAGTTTTTTGCAGACAGAAAAAAGATGGATTTTGTTTATTAATTCATTTCACTTGTCTGTTTTTCTTAATTTCTACCTCGGTTTTCTTCAGTATTTGTCTCTTTTGTGAAATCATAGTTTATCCCTATCTTTTAGTTGTTTGTGTATACTTTAAATTCATTGAATTCTTTGATCATGTTTATGATTGTTCTTTTAAATTCTGTGTCCAGGGTTATATCTAGGGGGTTCTCATTGTATATGTTTTCTATAGTACTGGTGGAGATTTGGTGGGATCATATTATTTTGTTTTGTTTTTTCATATTTTTTCATTATGTTTTGGCTTGTGGATTTCTTTTATTGCTTATGATTCTGAAAGCCTTCCTTTGTTGAGTTGAAGTCTGATTCTCTTTGTATTATTGATGTATCTTGGTGCTTTTTTTTTTTTTTTTTTTTTTTTTTTGGGTTTTTCGAGACAGGGTCTCCCTGTATAGTCCCAGCTGTCCTGGAACCCACTCTGTAGACCAGGCTGGCCTTGAACTCACAAAGATCCGCCTGCTTCTGCCCTCCAAGTGCTAGGATTAAGGCGTGCGCCACCACGCCCGGCTTGGTTGCTTTTTTATTGGGTGTGAAAAGGTGGTTGGTCTAGGCTTCAGGTTCAATTTCTATTTTACAGTAGAGGGACCAGATGGCTCCAGTCTGACTACTCAGTTCTCTTCAGGAGGGCAAAACGGCCCTCACTAGTTAGGACAAGGTGGGAGATGGATGTGCTTGTCCCTACTAGTCAGTTAGGAAGCTTAAGCCCTGAGCCGGGAGGACAACTTCAGATGGTTGCATAAGCAGAAGGTTGTGTAAAGGAAGGACTTGGGAAGCTCACCCTGGCGGCTTAGTCAGGTGCTGTCTGGTTGTCTCCAAAGGTCTGGGCCTGTACTAACCAGCAGGGAAGCCTGGCTCTGAGGCAGTGGGAAAGACTGCAGATGTTCCCAAAGTGGGGATGGGCAGGCCGCAGTTTGGGAAGCTCACTCCGAAGATGTTCCATGCTCTCTGAGTTAGTGCTCTCCAAGCAATCCTCCAAAGGTCCTCTTCTTTTGAAAGAAAAAAATTATTTTATGTATATGAGTCTCTGCCTGCATATATATTGTAAGTGTACCACAATAATTCAGAGCACTGAGAGGCCAGAAGGGCATCAGATCCCCCGGAATTAGTTATAGGATTGTTATGCTGCATGTTGCCGGGAACTGAACCCAGGCCTCTGCAGTGTTCTTAATTGCTGAGCCATTTCTTTAAATCCTCCTGCCTCAGCCCCCAAGTATGGGATTATTCCCTAATGCCATACCTAGTTTGCTGCTTTTTTTTTTTTTTGTTAAGCAAACTGGAGATAGATGGTGCTATCTTTTAGAAAGTCTAGCATGGATGTCATATCCTTTTCAGAGCTTAGGGGAGTTGATCAATTGTGGTTATTAACTTTGGGAACTCACTAAAGCAGTATGTTGTACTCATAGAAAACATCTTGTGAATTTATCTCTCTTGGACTAGAGAGGAACTGTAGAAAGAGTAATTTATTTGGACAAAAAGATTTTTTTATTTTATTTATTTTTGTGATGAATGTACTGTCCTGCATGTAGGTTTGTGCACTTGTGTCGTACAGTGCCTCGGAGGTCAGAAAGGGCGTCGGATTCCCTACGAACTGAAGTTAAAGATGGCTCTCAGCCACCATGGGTGCTGGGGATCGAACCTAGGTCCTCTGCAAGAGCAGTCTGTGCTCTTTAACTGGGCTAGGCATCGTCTCCAACCCGCAAAAAGATTTTTGTTCTTCGTTATATTTGTCCATTGAATATCCTAGGATTTCAATTATCTAGAGGTTTAATGCCAATTGGGAATTTTAAAGCGCATTACTAAAAACTATAGACCCTTAAAAAAAAAATAAAGATAAACATCTTTTTTATAGGTAAAAGGACTGGTTTACACAGAGTGCAAATACCAGGACTAAACCATAGAATATTGGTAGAGGAACAGTACTGAGTCCTTACTCAGTGGAAGAGAATATGAATGGTAAGAGTAGCAAAAAGCAGAGTGTGGAGTGGAGGGTATCCAAGTAGTGATACTGGGCCGAAGTTTCAGATATGGATGGAAGAATCAGTTAAGGAAATCTTTTCCCTTTTCCCTTTCCCTTACCTTTCCCTTCCCCTTGTCCTTCCCTTTCCCTTTCCCTTTCCCTTTCCCTTTCCCTTTCCCTTTGCCCTTTCCTTTCCCTTTCCCCCTTTCCCTTTCCCTTTCTCCTTCCCTTTCCCTTTCCCTTTCCCTTTCCCCTTTCCCTTTCCTTTTCTTTTTTTCTTCCCTTTCCCTTTCCTTATCCCCTTTCCCCTTTCTCCTTTCCCCTTTTCCCTTTCCCCTTTCCCTTTCCCTTTTCCCTTCCCTTTCCTTTTCCCTTTCCCTTTCCCTAATCCTTTCCCTTTCCCTTTCCCTTTCCTTTCCCTTCCCTTTCCCTTTCCCTTTCCCCTTTCCCCTTTCCCTTTCCCTTTCCCTTCCCTTTCCCTTTTCCTTTTCCTTTCCCTTTCCCTTTCCCTTTCCCTTTCCCTCACAGAAGATCTGCCTGCTTCTGCTTTCCCTAGTGCGGGATTAAAGGTTTACACCACCAAGCCTAGCCAAGAAAGACTAAGAAGGGGTTTTGGGGTAAGCTGATGGTATATTCAGCAGTTCAAGCATTCCAGCGAGGCAGAGGTAGGAATGAGCTCCACAAATTCAGGGCTCGCCTGTTCTTCATACTCATCCAAAGTAAGATTGTTATCTCAAAAACAACAATTGGGTGTGGTGGTACGTGCCTTTAGTTCCAGCACTGTACAGGTAAAGCAGCAGATCCTATGAGATGAGCACCTGGTCTATATAGTGAAGTCGGGCCAACGGGTGCTATAGGAGACCCTGTCTCCAAAAAAGCAAAAAGAAAAAAAGCATTTTTTAAAAATTAACCCCCCACCACCACAGTCGAATAAAAGTAAAGATTTTCACACAGGTATGGTAGCACATGTTGTTTGTTTGTTTTTAATAGGTATTTTTAATTTTTTAATTTTTTTATGTGTAAGAACTGTCTGCATGCATATGTTGTGCACCTTGTGTCCAGGTAGGCATGTTTTAATCCCACGACTGTGTAGCGAGGCAAGAAATCTTCTGAGAGTTCAAAGCTAAACCTGGTCCTGGTCTGGCATAGCCCAATCCAGCCACCTGGGGCTTATGGGACGAGACATGACCTGGCTTCCCAAAAAAACGTGAGAAGACTCAGTACTGTACTTGATGTTGCATTGTTCCTGTTCTGGGTACCACCTTCTTTCATCGTTTATCTTTGTTCGTATGGGCACTACCGAAAGGCCAAGGCTTCTAGATGTGCAATCTCTTCTCTCTCTCCGCTCTCCTCGTCATCTCTTCTCTCTCTCTCCTCTCTCTCTCTTGTCTTTTTGAGACAGGATCTCCCTGTAGCCCCCAGCTGACCTGGAACCCCCCAAGACCCAGTTAGCCTCTGAACTCAGAGATCCGCAGTGGCTGGGTTAGACATGCACCATCATGCCTGGTTTCTAGATTTTTATTTCCCTCATCTAATCTCTATACATATACACATACACAGTTTTGTTGTTTGTCCACTTTCCATCCATCCTTTCTTGAAATTGTCCCCGTGTGCGCCCTCTGGAATTAATACTCTAAATTTTCAACCTTGTACTGTGACTGCACCTTGTGTCTTCTTGCTCAATGGATACCTGGTGTTCCCTGAGGATATTTCTGCCTTGCAGAGGTTTAAGTGATAGCCTTTTTTCTCCTTCTGACCTTTTCTAACCAATCCCTGGATTGATGATAATGTTCTATATTCTCCTTACAATTTCAGAACATAATCGCTCTCTTCTTCATCTTTGAGCCTCTAGTTATCTGTTTTAATGCAGAAAACCAAGGATATCAACCCTTTCTCAATTCACTTGAAATTAGTTGTCTCTCACTGGAGGAAATATTTCCATTGTATTTCTAAGTAGCCATGAGTTTTCATGGGAATATATTAAGTATCCATAAACTAATTAAACTGTTCTGCTTGGTTCACTTTACTCTCGCTTAAATTTTACAAGTTTGGGGGGTGGTTTGGTTTGGTTTGGACCACTTTTTGGAGACAGTGTCTCCTGCAGCCCCAGCTGGCCTGGACTCCTTATGAAGACAGGCCTGGGCCTTGAACCCTCCAAACAGATATCCACTGCCTCAAAGCCACCACACCAGCCGTTTTGTTTTATTTTTGGAGACAGGGTCTACATAGTGAGACCCTGCCTCAAAATAAAATAAAAGGAAGGAAGGAAAGATTGATTCTGATGAATGTGAAAACGGTCACAAATTGCTGGGAGTGGTGGCACAACCTTTGAATTCAAGTACACTCAAGCAAAGCAGTGGATATCTGGATTTCAGAGACAGCTGGGACTATAAGATTCCTTTTCATACACATAAAAAAAAGCCGGGCGTCGGTGGCACATGCCTTTAATCCAGCCTTGGAGGCATAGGCAGGCGGATCTCTGAGTTCAAGGCCAAGCCTGGTCTACATGCGAGCTCCCAGCCAGCTGGGACTAAAAGGAGACCCGTCTCAAAAGACCAAAAAAAAAAGGAAAATAATCACATTTTACACATTTACATTATTATGTATATGTAAAAAATCTTAAACTACAGTTGAATTAAGCTTTAGATTTAGCAAGAAAACTGGCCTAGTGGTTAAGAGCGCCGACCGCTCTTACGAGGACCCAGGTTTGATCCTCGCCCCACATGGCGGCCGAGAACCGTCTGAAACTCCAATTCAGGAGACTCCAGTTCCAGGGGACGAGACCGTCTTCTTGACCTCTGTGGCATTGCTCGACCGGGTGCACAAATTGCATGCAGACAGTACATTTTATCACAAACAAAAAAAATAAATTAAATTAAAAAAAATTTACTCTACACTCTTAATCTCTGCACATTGACCATTTATAGTTCTCTGTGTTAATCACCCATGTGCCCCACACAGGATGAAGAAAGAGCTTTCTTGAAAGCTGAGAGATGCATTATTATTTAATGCAGTACAACAATAAGTAATATAGGACTTGAATTGTAATATTTTAATCAGTCAAGTCCTCTTTAAGATGGTGACTCCTAGATAAGTTAACAGGGCTCCACACCAAAGGCATTTGGGGACAACAGGTAGTTAATAATAGGTCTTTATCAAAATAAAGTTCATGAAATCAGGCAGAGGGTAATAAGATAGTAGTGGGGGTGTAATATCAAAATATATTGTATGAATTTACAAAATTCAGTTTTAAAAACCCTTAAGAAAAAAAATTGAAACTACAAACATAGGATACTCATAATTTGAAAAGGGAGAAAAAGACATCAGACTTCCTGTGCTAGTGCAGTATTGAGTGAAGATATTGTAATAGAATGGCTTCAGCAGATACTTGAGTGCTTACTGTCTGTCATGTATAATGACAAGCACTATGTCTAAAACTTGAACTTGAATAACATAACATTTTAATTTCAAGGAGTTCAATAAGAATATTAAGATTGAAGCATTAAAACTTCACCAATAGAATTGTAATGATTAAAGGTAAACTGATGAACTCGTGTGTGAAGGTTTATACAAAAGACACTATTCTCTTTTTGTCTTCAGACAAGCTTTCACTGTGTAGATCAGGTTGGCCTCAAATTCAAGGCAATTCTGTATATAGAAAGGTACTGATTTTTGTAGATTGATTCTGTTATCTGCCACTTGAAAGTGTTAATGATTTCCTAGGAGTTTTCTCATGGAATTTTGGGATCTTATGTATATCATATCATATCATCTATAAAAGGGATAATTTGACCTCTTCTTTTCCAATTAGTATTTAATTTCCTTGTCTTACTGCTCCAGCAAGAGTTTTATGTACTATATTAAAAAGGAGTGGGGGCTGGGCGTGGTGGCGCACGCCTTTAATCCTAGCACTTGGGAGGCAGAGGCAGGCAGATCTTTGTGAGTTCAAGGCCAGCCTGGTCTACAGAGTGAGTTCCAGGACAGCCGGGGCTACAGGGAGACCCTGTCGGGGGCGGGACGGGGGGGGGTGGTGGAGAGATGGCTCAGCAGTTAAGAGCATGGACTGCTCTTTGCAGAGGACCCAGGTTCGATTCCCAGCACCCATATGACAGCTAAGAACCTTCTTTGACTCCAGTTCCAGGGGAATACAACACCCTCTTCTGTCCTCTGCAGCATTGCATGACATGGGTGCACCAATACATGCAGACAATACATTCATACACATAAGAAATAATAAATTAAAAAAAAAAAGGAGTGGAGATAGTAGACAGCCTTGTCTAGTTCCTGATTTTAATGGAAATGCTTCCAGTTTGTCTTTATTTAGAATGATGTTGGTTGTGGGTTGGTTGTATTTAACTTTTATTGATTTATGTGTATTAAACCATCCCTGTATCTCTGGAATAAAGTTGACTTGAGCATGCTGCATGGTCTTTTTTTTGTTATTATTTTGGTGCATGGTCTTTTTAATGTGTATACAGTTTGCTAATGTTTTGTAGAGAATTTTTGCATCTATGTTTATTAAGGATATGCGTCTAAAGTATATATTAATATATATATATATCCCCTCCATTGTGTCTTACCTGGTTTTGGTATTAGAGTGATGCTGGCTTTGCAGAAGGAGTTTGGGAGTTCTTCTTCTGTTTCTTTATTTTCAAATAATTTAAATAGTGTTGGTTGTAGATCTTCCTTAAATGTCTGGTAGACATTCTGCTACGGATCCCTTTGGGCCTGGTCTTTTTTTGTCTGGAGATTTTTTTACTATTGAATCAATTTCCTTGTTATGGGTCTATTTAAGCTATTGATCTTTTCTTGGTTCAGTTTTGGTATTTCTTATGAATTTAGATGTTCATCTATTTCTTTAGGGGTTTGTTTTGTTTTGTTTTGTTTTGTTTTGTTTTGTTTTGTTTTTTGGTCTTTTCAAGACAGGGTCTCTCTGTAGCCCCAGCTGTCCTGGAACTCACTCTGTAGACCAGGCTGGCCTTGAACTCACAAAGATCCGCCTGCCTCTGCCTCCCGAGTGCTAGGATTAAAGGCGTGCGCCACCACACCCAGCTTCTTTGGGTTTTTTAAATTTAATAGAGTGTAGGTTTTTTTCAAGCATTCCCTTATAATGTTCTGGATATTTTTGTTCTCTATTGTGATGTTTCCCTTTTCATCTCATTTTGTTGATTTGGATTTGCTCTTTGGTTAATTGGGCTGAGTCTGTCTCTCTTATTTAAGTTTTCAAAAAACCATTCTTAGATTCAATGATTCTTTGTAATTTTTGTTTGTATTTCATTAATTTCTGCTCTGATTTTTGTTTCTTCTCATCTGCTGGATTTGGGTTTTGTTTTTATATTTTCAGCGTCTTGAGTTACAATGTGTTTTGTTTCATTCGTTTGTTTCTCTTTTTGAGACAGGGTCTTCCTGAAGCCCCAGCTGTCCTGGAACTTGCTCTGTAGACCAGGCTGGCCTTGAACTCACAAAGATCCGCCTGCCTCTGCCTCCCAAGTGCTAGAATTAAAGGCGTGCACCACCACACCTGGCTAGGACTGCTTTTAAAGTGTCCCACAGGTTTTGTTGTATTATCTTTTTTCTTTAGTTACAGGAATGCTTTCCACCAAAAAAAAAATTTTATTTCTTTTTTGAGACAGGGTCCCCATGTAGCCCCAACTACCCAGGAGCTAGCTATGTACACCAGAGTGGCCTTGAATTCATAGACATCCGCCTGCCTCTGCCTCCCATGTGCAGGAATACGTTTTTTTTTTTTGGGGGGGGGTTGTCCCAGCTGGCCTGGAGCGCCCTCTCCTCCCCTCCCCTCCCCTCCCCTCCCTTTCTCCTCTCTCTCTCTCTCTGTAGACCAGGCTGGCCTTGAACTCACAGAGACCCACCTGCCTCTGCCTCTGCCTCCAGAGTGCTGGGATTAAAGGTGCACACCACCATGCTGGAATACTTTAAAAAACATTGTATTATTTTTATTTTATGTATATGAATTTAGTGGCTGCATGTATGTAAGTGCACCCATGTCATGCAGTGTCCTCAGAGGGCAGAAGAGAGTGTCGGAACCTCTGGAGCTGGAGTTACAGACAGTGTTAGCTACCATAGTTTGCTGGGATTTGAACCTGGCTCCTTTGGAAGAGCAGCCAGATTTTAACTGCTGAGCCAGAGTTCCAGGAATACTTTTATTTCTTTCTTAATTTCTTCTTTGATTCATTCATCATTCAGGAGTGTGTTGCTTAATCTTCATGTAGTTACTAGAGCTTATTTTGCTGTTGATTTTATGCTTTATTACATTGTCTGATAGAACACATGGAATTATTTCAATTTTTTTGGTATTTATTGAGGTTTGTTTTGTGCCCCAGCATATTATCAATTTTAGAGAAACTTGCATGGGCTGCTGAGTAGAAGGTGCATTCTTTGGTGTTTGGGTGGACTGTTTGGTAGTTGTTTGTCAGGCCCATTTGATGTACCTTATTGTTTATTTCAGATGTCTTTTTGTTTTTCTTTGTCCAGTTAACCTGTCTATTGGAGAGAGTCAGATATTGAAATCCTCTGCTATTACTGAGTTGGGGTTAATTTGTGTCTTAAAGTCCTGTAGTACTGTTTTTATGAAGTTGGATGCACCAAAGTTTGGTGCATGTGTGATTGGTCAATTGTTCCTTTGATCAGAATGAAGTGACCTTTTTTTTTTATCTCTTCTGATTAGTTTTAGTTTGAATTGTATTTTGTCAGATATTAGAATTGTATAACCCCTGTTTGTTTCTTAGTGCCATTTGCTTAGAATATTTCCTTCCTTTCATCTTTGTGTGTGTGTGTGTGTGTGTGTGTGTGTGTGTGTGTGTGTGATAGGGTATCCCTATAGCCCCAGCTGGCCTGGAACTCACAGAGATCCTCCTGCCTCTGCCTTCCAAGTGCTGGGATTAGGCGTGTGCCACCATGCCCAGCTTAAAGACGGGTCTTAGCTGCCGCCATGTGGGTGCTGGGAATCAAACCTGGGTCCTCTGCAAGAGCAGTCGACACTCTTAACCGCTGAGCCATCTCTCCAGCCCCCATCCTTTCACCTTAAGGGTAGTGCCTGTCCTTAAAGGTGAGATGAGTTTTTTGCAGACAGAAAAAAGATGGATTTTGTTTATTAATTCATTTCACTTGTCTGTTTTTCTTAATTTCTACCTCGGTTTTCTTCAGTATTTGTCTCTTTTGTGAAATCATAGTTTATCCCTATCTTTTAGTTGTTTGTGTATTCTTTAAATTCATTGAATTCTTTGATCATGTTTATGATTGTTCTTTTAAATTCTGTGTCCTAGGTTATATCTAGGGGGTTCTCATTGTATATGTTTTCTATAGTACTGGTGGAATTTGGTGGGATCATATTATTTTGTTTTGTTTTTCATATTTTTTCATTATGTTTTGGCTTGTGGATTTCTTTTATTGCTTATGATTCTGAAAGCCTTCCTTTGTTGAGTTGAAGTCTGATTCTCTTTGTATTATTGATGTATCTTGGTTGCTTTTTTTTTTTTTTATTTTTGGGTCTTTTCGAGACAGGGTCTCCCTGTAGTCCCAGCTGTCCTGGAACCCACTCTGTAGACCAGGCTGGCCTTGAACTCACAAAGATCCGCCTGCTTCTGCCTCCCAAGTGCTAGGATTAAAGGCGTGCGCCACCACGCCCGGCTTGGTTGCTTTTTTATTGGGTGTGAAAAGGTGGTTGGTCTAGGCTTCAGGTTCAATTTCTATTTTACAGTAGAGGGACCAGATGGCTCCAGTCTGACTACTCAGTTCTCTTCAGGAGGGCAAAACGGCCCTCACTAGTTAGGACAAGGTGGGAGATGGATGTGCTTGTCCCTACTAGTCAGTTAGGAAGCTTAAGCCCTGAGCCGGGAGGACAACTTCAGATGGTTGCATAAGCAGAAGGTTGTGTAAAGGAAGGACTTGGGAAGCTCACCCTGGCGGCTTAGTCAGGTGCTGTCTGGTTGTCTCCAAAGGTCTGGGCCTGTACTAACCAGCAGGGAAGCCTGGCTCTGAGGCAGTGGGAAAGACTGCAGATGTTCCCAAAGTGGGGATGGGCAGGCCGCAGTTTGGGAAGCTCACTCCGAAGATGTTCCATGCTCTCTGAGTTAGGTGCTCTCAAGCAATCTCCAAAGGTCCTCTTCTTTTAAAGAAAAAAAATTATTTTATGTATATGAGTCTCTTGCCTGCATATATATATGTAAGTGTACCACATAAATTCAGAGCACTGAGAGGCCAGAAGAGGGCATCAGATCCCCCGGAATTAAAGTTATAGGCATTGTTAATCTCCATGTGCCGGGAACTGAACCCAGGTCCTCTGCAGTGTTCTTAATTGCTGAGCCATTTCTTTAAATCCTCCTGCCTCAGCCCCCAAGTATGGGATTATTCCCTAATGCCATACCTAGTTTGCTGCCTTTTTTTTTTTTTTTAAGCAAACTGGAGATAGATGGTGCTATCTTTTAGAAAGTCTAGCATGGATGTCATATCCTTTTCAGAGCTTAGGGGAGTTGATCAATTGTGGTTATTAACTTTGGGAACTCACTAAAGCAGTATGTTGTACTCATAGAAAACATCTTGTGAATTTATCTCTCTTGGACTAGAGAGGAACTGTAGAAAGAGTAATTTATTTGGACAAAAAGATTTTTTTATTTTATTTATTTTTATGTGTATGAATGTACTGTCTGCATGTAGGTTTGTGCACTTGTGTCGTACAGTGCCTCGGAGGTCAGAAAAGGGCGTCGGATTCCCCTAGAACTGAAGTTAAAGATGGCTCTCAGCCACCATGGGTGCTGGGGATCGAACCTAGGTCCTCTGCAAGAGCAGTCTGTGCTCTTAACTGCTAGGCCATCTCTCCAGCCCCGCAAAAAGATTTTTGTTCTTCGTTATATTTGTCATTGAAATCCTATGGATTTCAATTATCTAGAGGTTAATGCCAATTGGGAATTTTAACAGGCATTAACTAAAACTATAGATTAAAAAAAAAACTAAAGATAAAGTCATCTTTTTATAGGTAAAAGGAGCCCTGTTTACACAGAGTGCAAATACCAGGACTAAACCATAGAATATTGGTAGAGGAACAGTACTGAGTCCTTACTCAGTGGAAGAGAATGATGAATGGTAAGAGTAGCAAAAAGCAGAGTGTGGAGTGGAGGGTATCCAAGTAGTGATACTGGGCCGAAGTTTCAGATATGGATGGAAGAATCAGTTAAGGAAATCTTTTCCCTTTCCCTTTCCCTTTCCCTTTCCCTTTCCCTTTCCCTTTCCCTTTCCCTTTCCCTTTCCCTTTCCCTTTCCCTTTCCCTTTCCCTTTCCCTTTCCCTTTCCCTTTCCCTTTCCCTTTCCCTTTCCCCTCACAGAGATCTGCCTGCTTCTGCTTCCCGAGTGCTGGGATTAAAGGTTTACACCACCAAGCTCAGCCAAGGAAAGACTTAAGAAGGGGTTTTGGGTAAGCTTGATGGTATATGTCAGCAGTTCAGCATTCAGGAGGCAGAGGTAGGAATGAGCTCCACAAATTCAGGGCTCGCCTGTTCTTCATACTCATCCAAAGTAAGATTGTTATCTCAAAAACAACAATTGGGTGTGGTGGTACGTGCCTTTAGTTCCAGCACTTTGTAGGTAAAGGCAAGCAGATCTCTATGAGATGAGGCCAGCCTGGTCTATATAGTGAGTTTCAGGCCAACTGGGGCTATAGGGAGACCCTGTCTCAAAAAGATCAAAAAGAAAAAAAGCAATTTTTTAAAATTAACCCCCCACACACACACACGAAATAAAAAGTAAAGATTTTCACCAGGTATGGTAGCACATGTTTGTTTGTTTGTTTTTAATAGGTATTTTTTTTAATTTTTTAATTTTTTTTATGTGTATGAATGTACTGTCTGCATATAGGTTTGTGCACCTGTGTCAGGTAGCGCATGTTTTAATCCCAGCACTCCGTAGGCAGAGGCAGAATCTCTGAGAGTTCAAAGCTAACCTGGTCTGGTCTGCATAGCCAATTCCAAGCCACCTGGGGCTATGGGGAGACAGACCCTGGCTCCAAAAAACAGTGAGAAAGACTCAGTACTGCATTGTTCCTGTTCTGGGTACCACCTTCTTTCATCGTTTATCTTTGTTCGTATGGGCACTACCGAAAGGCCAAGGCTTCTAGATTGCATCTCTCTCTCTCTCTCTCTCTCTCTCTCTCTCTCTCTCTCTCTCTCTCTCTCTCTTGTCTTTTTGAGACAGGATCTCCCTGTAGCCCCAGCTGACCTGGAACCCACAAGACCAGTCTAGCCTTGAACTCAGAGATCCCAGTGCTGGGGTTAAAGACATGCACCATCATGCCTGGTTTCTAGATTTTTATTTCCCTCATCTAATCTCTATACATATACACATACACAGTTTTGTTGTTTGTCCACTTTCCATCCATCCTTTCTTGAAATTGTCCCCGTGTGCGCCCTCTGGAATTAATACTCTAAATTTTCAACCTTGTACTGTGACTGCACCTTGTGTCTTCTTGCTCAATGGATACCTGGTGTTCCCTGAGGATATTTCTGCCTTGCAGAGGTTTAAGTGATAGCCTTTTTTCTCCTTCTGACCTTTTCTAACCAATCCCTGGATTGATGATAATGTTCTATATTCTCCTTACAATTTCAGAACATAATCGCTCTCTTCTTCATCTTTGAGCCTCTAGTTATCTGTTTTAATGCAGAAAACCAAGGATATCAACCCTTTCTCAATTCACTTGAAATTAGTTGTCTCTCACTGGAGGAAATATTTCCATTGTATTTCTAAGTAGCCATGAGTTTTCATGGGAATATATTAAGTATCCATAAACTAATTAAACTGTTCTGCTTGGTTCACTTTACTCTCGCTTAAATTTTACAAGTTTGGGGGGTGGTTTGGTTTGGTTTGGACTTTTTGAGACACAGTCTCCCTGCAGCCCCAGCTGGCCTGGAACTCCCTTTGTAGACCAGGCTGGCCTTGAACTCACAGATATCCACCTGCCTCAGCCACCACACCCAGCCTGTTTTGTTTTATTTTTGAGACAGGGTCTACATAGTGAGACCCTGCCTCAAAATAAATAAATAAAAAGGAAGGAAGGAAAGATTGATTCTGATGAATGTGAAAACGGTCACAATTTGCTGGGAGTGGTGGCACAAGCCTTTAATTCCAGTACTCAGCCAAAGCAAGTGGATATCTGTGAGTTTCAGGACAGCTGGGACTATAGAGAGTCCCTTTCTCAAAAACAACATAAAAAAAAGCCGGGCGTGGTGGCACATGCCTTTAATCCTAGCACTTGGGAGGCAGAGGCAGGCGGATCTCTGAGTTCAAGGCCAGCCTGGTCTACATAGCGAGCTCCAGGCCAGCTGGGACTAAAGAGAGACCCTGTCTCAAACAGACCAAAAAAAAAAGGAAAATGATCACATTTTACACATTTACATTATTATGTATATGTAAAAAATCTTAAACTACAGTTGAATTAAGCTTTAGATTTAGCAAGAAAACTGGCCTAGTGGTTAAGAGCGCCGACCGCTCTTACAGAGGACCCAGGTTCGATCCCCAGCACCCACATGGCGGCCGAGAACCGTCTGAAACTCCAATTCCAGGAGAACTCCAGTTCCAGGGGAATCCGAGACCGTCTTCTGACCTCTGTGGCATTGCTCGACACGGGTGCACAAACTTGCATGCAGACAGTACATTTATACACATACAAAAATAAATAAAATTAATTAAAAAAAATTTACTCTACACTCTTAATCTCTGCACATTGTCCTTTTGTGGGTCTCTTTGTAAATCACCATGTGCCACATGAGAAAGCTTCTCTGCTGAAAGCTGAGAGATGCATTATTAATTTAATGAGTACAACAATAAATCATTAGGACTTGATTTAATATTTTATCAGTCAGTCTTCTTTAAGATTGTGACTCTAGATAAGTTAACCAGGCTCCACACCAAAGGACATTTGGGGACACAAGTTAAACTAAATAGGTCTTTATACACACACAAAATAAAGTTCATGAAATCAGGCAGAGGGTAATAAGATAGTAGTGGGGGTGTAATATCAAAATATATTGTATGAAATTTACAAAAATTCAGTTTTAAAAACCTTAAAAAAGAAAAAAAATTGAAACTACAAACATAGGATACTCATAATTTGAAAAGGGAGAAAAAGACATCAGACTTCCTGTGCTAGTGCAGTATTGAGTGAAGATATCCACTTTCAATATTCATTCAGTTCTGCAGATCTGATTTAATACATAGCAAGGAATAAAGGGGGGTGGGAGGGTGGCACATGCCTTTACTTGCAGCACTCAGGAGGCAGAGGCAGAGGAAGAGGCAGTTAGATCTTTTTGAGTTCAAGGCAAGCCTGATTTACATATCGAGTTACAGCATAGTGAGACCCTGCCTCAAAAAAAAGGGGGGGGGTGGTGGCCTGGAGAGATGGCCTAGCGGTTAAGAGCACAGACTGCTCTTGCAGAGGACCCAAGTTCAATCCCCAGCACCCACATGGCGGCTTAGAACCATCTTTAGCTCCAGTTCCAGGGGAGTCCGACACTCTTCTGACCTCCACGGCATTGCACAACACAGGTGCACAAACCTACATGCAGACAGTACATTCATACACATAAAAAGATTAAAAATAAATAAAAGATAAAGAAAAGGAAAAATAGATTCTGATGAATAGGAAAATGATCACAATTCATACATTTACATCATTACATATATAAAAAAAGTTTTAGCCAGGCTTTAATCCTAGCACTTGGGAGGCAGAGGCAGGCAGATCTCTGTGAATTCAAGGCCAGCCAGGTCTACAGAGCTAGTTTCAGGCCAGCTTGGGCTACAGGGAGACCCTGTGTCAAAAAGACCCCCCCCCAAAAAAAAAGACTACATTTGAACTATTAGAATTAAGGTTTAGATTTAGCAAGAGGACTGGATACGTAGCCAGTATAAAATTTCTTTCTTTTTGGGCTGGGGATGTATGTAGCTCAGTTGGTAGAATGCTTGCCTAGCATGGATGATAGCCTGGGTTTAGTCTCTTGCAATGTATGAAAGTAGGTATGGTAGCACATGCCTGTAATCCCAACACTAGGGAGGTGGAGGCAGATGGAGTAGGGAGTTCAAAGCCTCAGTTTGAAGCTAGCCTGGGATATGTGTATTTTTTTTAAATGTGTTTTTTGTTGTTGTTGTTGTTGGTGGTGGTGGTGGTGGTGTGTGTGTGTCTTAGTCTTGTATGTCTGTCCATCTGTCTACCTATCTATAATACATTTAAAATTTTTATTCATTCTGGTACTGGGAATTGAACCAAGAACCTCACACCCCAAGCCCATGTTCTGCCACTCTCCAGCCTTATTTCAGTAGTGTTTTGTAATTTTTAGTATAAAGCTCTTTTGCAGGGGCATGGTGGTGCACACCTTTAATACCAGTACTTTGGAGGCAGAGTCAGGTGGATCTCTGAGTTCAAGGGCAGTCTGGTCTACCTAG
This sequence comes from Rhizomys pruinosus, assembly GCA_009823505.1. Lineage (NCBI taxonomy): Eukaryota > Metazoa > Chordata > Mammalia > Rodentia > Spalacidae > Rhizomys > Rhizomys pruinosus. Next base: position 2,043,974 of record VZQC01005209.1, read on the forward strand.
TGAGGTCCAGGCCAGCTAGGACTAAAAGGAGACCCTGTCTCAAAAAAAAAGACCAAAAATAAACAAATAAATAAATAAACAATCAAATAAATAAATAAATAAATAAATAAATAAATAGCTCTTTTTCCTTTTTGGTTAAATTTGTATGTTTGTTTGAGTGACTCGCAAATGTAGTTGCTTTCTGGGTTTCTGTTTCAGACAGTTTGCCACTGTTGACCTATAGTAGTGCTACTTACTGATGTCTGTCAATTATGTCCTTCAGCTATTGAATTTGCCCATTAGTTTTAGTAGTGTTTTGGTAGAGCCTTTGGAGTTTTCTGTGTATAAGATCATGTCATCCACAAATAGTGACAATTCGACTTCCTCTTTCCAGTGTGGGTGCCATTTCTTTCTCTTTCCTGATTCTGTCAACGGCTGCCAGTACTGTGTAGAATATGACCCTTTTAGTTTTTTTGTTGTTTCATTTGTTGAGACAGGGTCTCCTTGTGGCCCCAGATGGCCTAATGTGTTGGGTGCTTTTATCACAAAGAGTTAGTGAATTTCATAAAATAAAAGTTTTTCTCTGTCTGTTGAGATGATCATAGAGTTTTTAATCTTCATTCTGTCTGTGTTCTATTATATTTATTGATTCATGTATGTTGAACTATGCTTATCTCCCTAGAGTGAAATCTCAATTGGTCACATGGTAAATATTTTGTTATTGTTACTTTTGAGATGGGATCTCAGTTTGTAGTCCAGGCTGTCTTAGAGTTTACTTACATAGCCCAGGTTAGCCTCAAACTCATGACAGTCCTCATCCCTCAGACTCTCCATACTGTAAATAATGTTTTTAAGTTGTTGTTTTATGATACTGGGGGTGTAACCTAGAGCCTCATATGTACCAGACAAACTGTTGAACTATACCTTTGGCTAAGTTTGCTGGTATTTGGTTGAGTATTTTTACATCATGCTCATCAAAAATGCTCACCTATAACTTTCTTTTTTGGTTGCATCCTTATCTGATTTGGTGTTAAAGTAAAACTGGTCACATAGAATAAATTTGGAACACTTTTTTCCTCTTCAGTTTTGGAGAATAATATAAGCAGAATTGCTGTTCTACTTGAATGTTTGGTTGAATTCATTAAGGAAGCTATCTGCTTCTGTACTTTTCTGTGTTGGAGGGGCAAGAGGGAAGAATTTAGTATTGAGGGAAAACTGATTCTATCTCATCAGATTTTCTATTTCCTTATGATCCAACCATGGCAAGGTATCTGTGTCCAGGAATCTCTTAGTTTGTTGTTATACAATTTTCTTAGTAGTGTATAATGATCCTTCAGATTGCTGTGATGTTAGTTATAATCTCTCTTTTCTTCTTGAGATAAGATCTCATTGTGTAATCCAGGTTTGATTCACACTCACCAGGGTAACCAGGCTAACCTGGAATTTGTTTTGTTTTGTTTTGTTTTTGTGATTTTTCTCTAAGCTGTTTTGTTTTGGAACTTATCACCTAATTATCTCAGACCTGGTACCTTTCTTTTTTATTATTATTATTATTATTTATGTGTATGAGTGTACTGTCTGCATGTAGGTTGGTGCACCCGTGTCGTGCAATGCCGCAGAGGTCAGAAGAGGGCGTCAGATTCCCATGGAACTGGAGTTAAAGACGTCTTAGCCGCCGTGTGGGTGCTGGGACTCGAACCTGGGTCCTCTGCAAGAGCAGTCGGCACTCTTAACCACTGAGCCATCTATCCAGCCCCATGACCTGGAATTTGTAATTCTCCTTCCCTGGCCTTGTCAGTGCTGGGGTGTGTATCCCAAGTGTTGGTAATGATTCTTTCCCACACTTCTTCCTCTTCTTTCTTTTTCTTTTTAAAATTACACTTATATGTGTATGATACATGTACTCATGTGTTTATGTGGGCGCACCATAGCCTACATGAAAAGGTTAGAGGACAATTTTCCGGAATTGGTTTTCTTCTGCTGTTGGGGTCCGAGGAATAGAACGCAGGTCATTGGGCTTAGTGGTAAGCACCCTTAACCTGCTGAGTCAGTCATCTTGCAACCCACACCTCTTTTCCTTCTTTCAAATCTCAGGCCTAGGCTGGAAGTTGCGATCCTTCTGCCTTTACCTTTCAAGTGTGCGAGTCACTGTACCCAGAATTATCTCCCTTTTTTCAGCTCTGATTTTGTGTCTTCTTAGTCTAGTATTTGTCAGAATTTTTTAGAAGAACCTGCTCTTGAAACCTTTTGTATACTTTTAGTCTCTTGCACCTTCTCTCCTCCCTTCCCCTCCCCTCCCTTTCCTTCCCGTTCTCCCCCTGCCTTCCCCTTGTCTGGCCTCTCTTCCTCTCTTCCTCTTTTTTAAGACAGGGTATCTCTCCAGCCCCACCTGGTCCGGAATTCACTATGTTGACCAGGCTAGGCAGGGTTCTGCTTGCCTCTGCCTCTAGAGTGCTGGGATTAAAAGTATGCACCTTTAATTTCATTTCTTTCAAGAAATTTTAAATTTTTCTTCTTGATTTCTTCTTAGATCCATTGATTATTTCAGAATATGTTGTTGAGACTGGTGTGGTAGCACACACCTGTAATCCCTACACTCCAAGGCTGAGGCAGGAAGATAGAGCATTGAAGGCCAGCCTGGTTGACTTAGTAAGACCCTGTCTCAAAAAAGTAAAGAGAGCCAGGCATGGTAGCACTCGACTTTGATCACGGGTAGTGGCAGGCAGATCTCTGAGATTGAGGCCAGCCTGGTCTACATAGTGTCAAGCCAGATGGGGCTACAGGAAGACCCTATCTCAAAAAGACACTTAGTGTGTCTTTTTAAAATTTCTGGAGACTTGTTTTCATGTTCCTAGGCTTATATCTTGGAAAATGTTTCATGTGGTAATGAGAAAATTATGTATTTTCCAATATTAATCAGAATATTCTTTAGGTGTCTATTAGTACCATTTGGTCTGGGGGACAATTTGGTTTTTCTGTCAGGATTGTCTGCCTATTACTGACAATGGGTTGAACTGTAGTCTGTCTCACCCTTTTGGGCTGTTCTGACATTGTATTCATATATACTTGTAATTGTTTCCTTTTACTGAATTACCACTTTATCCTTTTGACTCTTTTAGAATCATACAATGATCTTCCTTATCTTTTTTACTGTTTTGTTAGTTGAAATCTACTTTATCTGATATAAATATGGCTACTCCTACATCTTTTTGGATTGTTTGCTGGGAATAATATTTATTCTAGCCCTGTGTGCTCATTTGTATCTTAGGAGTGAAGTGGGTTTCTTATAACAACACAGTTGGATTTTTTTTAATTTTAAGAATCATGCTTTTTAAAATATTTTATTATTTTTATTTTATGTATATGAGTGTATTTGCCTTCATGTGTTTAAATGCACCCCTGTTGTGCAATATCCAGGGATGTCAAAAGACTTACATCTTCTGGAGTTATGGATGGTTGTTAGCTGCCATGTGGGTGCTGGGATTGGAACCCAGGTTCTTTGCAAGAGCAGTCAGTGCACTTAACCACTAAGCCATCTCTCCAGCCCAGATCTTATTTTTAGCTAGCTAGTTACTCTGTGTCTCTTACAATTTCCCCTGTTTATGCATTTAAGGTTGTTGCATATAGGTAGTCCTTTTCTTGTTTCATCAATCTCCTTCCCTCCCTCCCTCCCTCCCTCNTCCCTCCCTCCCTCCCTCCATCTCTTTCATTTGCCCTCTCACATTATTCCTTTTTGGTCAAGTGATTTACTCTAGTAATATGTTTTGATTCCTTGATTATTACTTTTTATCTCTCTATTGGAGATTTTTGCTTTCTAGTTACCATTAGACATAATAAAAAACTTATTTTGATAATAAACTATTTTGAAATAATTGCATCTTAAGCTGATTAAAAGATATAAAAAGAAATAGAGACAGATATATACTATTAAAAATTGCAAGCCGGGTGTGGTGGTGCATGCCTTTAATCCCAGCACTCAAGAGGCAGAGGCAAGCAGATCTCTGTGAGTTCAAGGACAGCTGGGACTATAAGGAGACTCTGTCTCAAAAGGACCAAAAAAAAAAAAAAAAAAGGCATTCCTGGGTGTGGGGCAAAGGCCCAGCAGGCTAAAATGTTTGCCATCAAGCCTCTCAACCTAATGTTGAGCCACATGATAGAAGAAGAAATTGCGTCCTAGCACCTAGGAGGCTGGGGGAGAAGTAGTGCCACAAAATCATGGCTGGTCCAGGCTGCATTGTCAGCACCAGGTCACTCAGCACTTCAGTATAAGACCCCTTCTAAAACAAAACAAAAGGGGACTGGAGTGATGGCTTAGCACTTAAGAGTATAAACTGTCAGCCAGGCATGGTAGGATATGCCTTTAATTTCAGTACTTGGGAGGCAGGGGCAGCTGGGTCTCTGTGAGAATTAGGGGCTGGAGAGGTGGCTCAGTGGTTAAGAGCACTAGCTGTTCTTTTTTTATTTCTTTATTTTTTTGGTCTTTTTGAGACAGGGTCTCCCTGTAGCCCCAGCTGTCCTGGAACTCACCTTGTAGACCAGGCTGGCCTTGAACTCACAAAGATCCGCCTGTCTCTGCCTCCCAAGTGCTAGGATTAAAGGCGTGCGCCACCACGCCCGGGACCAGGGTTTGCTTCCCAGAACACACATGGCAGCTAACAAGGTTTTAACTCCAGTTTTAGGGGACTCTGATGTCCTCTTCTGACCTCCAAGGGCATTGTATGACACCACAAGCAAGACCACTCCATTGGTAGAAAAGAACTTTATTGGGGGGCAAACTTTTGGGTTGTCTCACAGGAAGAGAGAGCAGAAGCCCAGCAGGGGGGGATTTAAACCCGTTTTTAGGCCCTTCAAAAACCTGAGGGTGGGTAAGAAAAAAAAATAGAGAATTCTGAGTATTACACAGTAATTCAAGTTTCAAAGAATATAATGGATAAGCAGTTACATTTTCAACATTCCATTATGATACTGATCTGATTACAGTGTTGTTTGAAAGACTGGGGCAGGACCCGGTCAGGGCTACTCTGGGCTACTCGTGAAACCTTTGTTGAAGAAGTGAGGGAGAAAGAAAGGCCTTGTGGTTTCATTAAATACACTTTGAAAAATAATGTTTATAACAGACCAGAAAATTATAGTAGGCCAAAGTTTGCAATTGGGTGAGTAAAGCTCCTAGTCTCCCTAGTAGTCAGTTCCATTCCCCTGAGCTGGAAGGAGACAGACACAGGAAAGCCTTGTAAGAGAGGCTTTTTTTGGAACAGACCTGCTGTATGCACACTGCATCCATTCACTAGGTAAAACTCATCCTTTGACTTTACTCAAAAGAAGTTAGGAAATAGAACCTGGCTGTATGCTTAGGAAGCAGAAAAAATAAGGATTTTTTTTTTTTTTAATTAATCAACAAGCTAGGTGTGGTGGTGCATGCCTTTAATCCAAGCACTCGGGATGCAGAGGCTGGTAGATCTGTGAGTTCCAGACCAGCTGGGGTTACAGGGAGACCCTGTCTCAAAAACACACACATATACAAAAAAAGACAACAAGTAGTCTATAGTGTAATCATCCATATTTTTGTACAAAAGTGCTGCATTAACATGAGTAATTGTCATTAGTTAGGCAGGGGCTGGGAGATTAAATAATATGGCTTCCTATTATAAGGAGAGATTATTCTGTGATTATTGGTGGTTATCAGTGTCAGTGGACATGAGTGTACCCTGTACTGAGGCTCTGGAAGCTACTAAAGAGCGTCCAGCAGGTAGGCAGGAAAAACTGAATGCAAGTAAAACAGTGAAATATTTTTAAGTTGTGGAATAGAATAGGTGATACGGATCAGAAGAAAGAGGAAGAGATACTTGACTAATTAAAGAAGTAGCATTTTTAGCTTTATATTGTCTGTTATTAGTATACTCCTTTTGGCTTGTTTAGGTGCTTTAATACTTGCTTTAAAATTTTTTCAATAGAAGATGTGAAAAAGAAAAAAGAAAAAGTGATAGAAAATCAATGCCTTCATGCACCATTCAGAAGTATGTATTGAATGCTTACTATGTGCTCTTAGTAAGGCCAGTGCTCTTTTTCAGGAAAAGAGAGCGATCAAACATGGATATAAGGAACCTATGTAGAGTAAGAAAGGGATTATTACAAAAAAATAATAAAATAATTGTACAAGTATAAAATTACAAAGTCAGGATACATGGGATTGTGAGATGGCTTAGCCAATAAAGGTACTTTGCACCAAGCCTGACGACCAGAGTTTTATCCTCAAGATCTGCATTGTGGAAGGAGAGCACTTAACTACAGTAGCTCATTAGCCCTAGTCAGGAACATTGGAGAAGGCATTCCTGAGCTAAGGTTTTATATATGGATATGCTTTTGGATTTGATGTCAGCCACACAAGTACAGGACTGGAGGGGAAATGAGCATAATGAACACATAGAACAACTACTGTGGTTATACTTAAAAGTGCTTTAGAAAGGCAAGGCGTGGTGGTGTACGCCTTTAATCCTAGCACTTGGGAGGCAGAGGCAGGTGGATCTTTGTGAATTCAAGGCCAGCCTGGTCTACATAGTGAGTTCCAGGATAGCTGGGGCTACAGGGAGACCCTGTCTCGAAAAGACAAAAAAAAAAAAAAAAAAGTGCTTTAGAAGGAACAGCAAAAATAAGTATAGGTTTAGAGTATCTACAAAACAGAGCAAATTCCGCCTTAATTATTTTACTACCTGGAATATGGGATGCTTCTAAAACAATGAGATATTATATAAACGTGAAAATGAAATTTGAAGAATATTAGCTACGCAGTACCAGGTAAAGACAGGTAAAGACTGGCGTCATAAAACCTGTTTGAGGGCTGGAGAGATGGCCTAGCGGTTAAGAGTGCCGACAGCTCTTGCAGAGGACCCAGGTTCGATCCCCAGCATCCACATGGCAGCTGAGAACCGTCTTTAACTCCAGTTCCAGGGGAATCCGATGCCCTCTTCTGACCTCCACGGCATTGCATGACACGGGTGCACAAACTTGCATGCAGACAGTACATTCATACACATACAGAAATAAATAAAATTAATAAAAATAAATAAATAAATAAATAAATAAATAAATAAATAAATAAATAAATAAATAAAAACCCTGTTTGAGTGTTTTGCAAATATCTGGGCAGGAAGCAATCTAACAATACTGCAAAGTTGAAAGTTAACACAGATTTGAGAAGTGTTATCAAGGCTTCTGCTATGAAGTCTTTACATGAATGAATTGTGGTATGAGTACAATTTGAAGAAAAAGGATTCTGTTTTCTTGGTAAATTGATGTAAGATTAGTAGGACTTAGACTTGAGTTGATAAGTTGTAGGGTCCCTTATGTAAATTAATTATTGCTTTTGTTTTATGCCTTTCTGTAGTATACTGATGGGTACCTGTGGAGTCCTTTTGCAATATTTGTGGAGGGCATGTACATGTGGGTACATGTGGAGGCCTGGGGTTAAAATAGGGTGTTTTTCACTATCTCTTCCCATCTTCAAGTCCTTCACTGAACCTAGAACTCACCAATTTAGCTAGACTGGCTGGCCAGTGAGTTCCAGGAATCTATCTGAATCTACCTCTCCAGGCACCATGCCCAGCCTTTATATGGGTGCTGGGGATCTAAACTCAGTTCCTCATGCTTGGTTACCAAGCAATTTACTTGCTATGTAGACCAAGCTGGCTTTTAACTCAGAGATTTCTCTGCCTCTACCTCCCGAGTGCTGGTATTAAAGGCATACACAACCACGCCTGCCTTGCAATATTTAAAGAAAAATTTTTTTACCTCTAGAAATTTTAAATATATTAAGAAATTAAAGCTGGGTGGTACACGCCTTTAATCCCAACATTTAGGAGGCAGAGGTAATCAGATCTCTGTGAGTTCCAGGACAGCTGGAACTACAACCAGACCCTGTGTCCAAAAAAAAAAAAAAAAAGAAGAAGAAGAAATTAAAACTGTATATTTAGCCCTTTAGAATTTTCAGTTTACCTGTTTTTATCTCCCTCTGCTTCTGATTGAGTTAACTGTTTTGATACAGGGTCTCCCTGTAGCCACAGCTCTCCTAGAACTCACTAAGTAAAACAAACTGGTCTCAGTCTCACAGAGATCAACCTACCTTTGCCTTGCAAGGATTAAAGGTGTGCCCCCTCAGGCCCAAGCTTTGATTTAACTTTTTTTTTTGGGTCAGAAGTGGAGTGATAAAATCCAAATTCCTTTATTTTGCATTTAATATCCTTCAGAATCCAGATCAGTCTGTCACACTTTCTTTTTTTTTTTCTTGTTAAAATTTATTTTTATTTTATGCGTATGAGTCTTTGTTTTTTTGTTGTTGTTGTTGTTGTTGTTGTTGTTTTTTAACAAATCTAGACCCATGTTCCCGCTCATTCCCCCACCCCACCAGAGCTCGTGCATTCTGCCAAACATGCTTTCCATCTCTTAGTCTTTCTCAATATTTTCCATGGGGAAGTTGACTGTTTTGAGCAGAAGTTCACTGTTTCAGTAAGTTCTTTGATGCAGTATTTTCTGTTGTTGTTGTTGTTTCCAAAATGCATTATGCCCAACTGCTTTGTACAAAAGCTCAGGGGGCCTTACACAAGAAATACTTACAACTGGGTAATTGGCACTAGCATCCACAGATGAGTGATACCATGCATCGTTTGTTTTTCTGGGACTGTGTTACTTCACTCAGCATGATGTCCTCTAGCTCCAGCCATTTTCCTGCAAAGCTCGTGATGTCGTCTTTCTTTACTGCTGCATAGAATTCCATTGTGTAGATGTACCACATTTTCTCTATCCACTCGTCAGTTGAGGGGCATTTAGGTTGGTTCCA
>VZQC01005209.1:2057409-2107411 GCA_009823505.1 Rhizomys pruinosus
GAGATCTCAAATCTCAAGAGTCACACAAGCATGCCTTTAATACCGGCTGGGAGGATAACTCCGCCCCCACAGCCACTAGATCTAATCAAACCAAAGACCACACCTTTAATCCCAGCTGGGGGGATAACTTCAACCTCACAGCCACAAAGGCCAATCAAACCAAAGACAGCAGGACCAAATGATCAGCAGTCAGCTCGCCAAGGCACCCAGTCCCTACCTGTCTCCCCCTCTTCCTGCCGCTGGGCTCAGGAGATCTCAAATCCCTGTCACACTTTCAAACTGGTTCAGAAAGTATCTAAAGACCAGCCCAAAGTCATCTTTACTGATGTTTCTATTTTTCTCAAATCAATTGTAACTACTGTTTTCCTTCTAATATTCCCAAAGCCTGAACTAACCAAACATTCTTCTAACAAGAAGTTATATGTTTCTCTAAGAAAAATGACCAGCGCTGGGCGTGGTGGCTCACGCCTTTAATCCTAGTGCTCGGGAGGCAGAGGCAGGCGGATCTTTGTGAGTTCAAGGCCAGCCTGGTCTACAGAGTGAGTTCCAGGACAGCTGGGGCTACAGGGAGACCCTGTCTCGAAAAGACCAAAAAAAAAAGAATGTTCGAAAAATGACCATCAAGTAAAAGGCACAGGTCCCAGCATCAATTCCTACACAATATCAAACAGCAAATTTTTAACTTAACCAACCAAAGGAAATAGTTAACTAGAAACTACTGTAAATGCAATGCTAAACACCCAGGTGTTAGCTGCAGCCCCTCTTTGAACTGTGCACTGCACTGCTGCCTCCTTTGCACTCACATCAACCCTCTGGCTTCTCTGAACCTTCAAAACTTTTTGCTCCACAATCACAACAAAATTTTAAGGATCATTTTGAAGGATAAATCCCCAACATATAACTCTAAAGTAAGTATTTTTTAAAGATTTACTTTCTTTTTAATCATATGTATGGGAGAGGGGGATATGTGAACATGAGTTCTTGTGCCTTTGGACCCCCTAAAGCTGGAGTCACAGGTGGTTGTGAGCCACCTGATGGTGCTGGAAACCAAATTCAGGTCCTCTGGAATAGTACCACTTCCATTTCTTAACACTAAGCCATCTCTCTAACCAAGGAAATTACTTTTTTTTTAAAGTTTTTTCAAATTTTATTAAAATTTCATATATATAAGTGTACTGTCTTTTTTTTTTTTTTAATTTGTATGAGTGTACTGTCTGCGTGTAGGTTGGTGCACCCGTGTCGAGCAATGCTGCAGAGGTCAGAAGAGGGTGTCAGTTTTCCCTGGAACTGGAGTTAAAGATGGTTCTTAGCTGCCATGTGGGTGCTGGGAATCGACCCTGGGTCCTCTGCAAGAGCAGAGGTGTTCCCAACGCTGAGCCATCTCTCCAACCCCAATTTAACTTTTCATTTTTATTCATTTGTATATAAAAGATGGGGTCAGTTTTTTAAAAGAACTTACTCATGTTCCTTTGATGTCATTAACCTAGCTAGTGTTTGCATTGCATTGCATTTTCCTTATCAGTTCTACATTTCTTTTCTTTTTTTTAAAGACCACTCTGGCCTTGAGCTCACAGCTTGCCTCTGTCTGCCTCCTGAGTGTTGGGGTTATAGGTGTGTACCACCCAGCTTTAATTTTTTAATTTTCTCTACCTCCCAGGTGCTGGGATTAAAGGCATGTGCCATAACACCCAGCTCTGTTCTACATTTCTATAAGTTTGCAAATGATTGGTATTCTTTTTATTTCTTCACTTTTCTTCCTTGATTTAAAAAAAATATTTGTTTGTTTCCATTTTATGTGTATGGGTGTTTGGCCTGCATTTATATAAGTATACCACATGTGTACAATGCTCATGGAAGCCAGAAAGGGGCATCATATCCCTTGAAACTAGAATTATGGGCAGTTGTTAGCTGCAGTATGGGTACTGGGAATTGAACCCAGTCCTCTGCAGGAGCAGCCAGTGCTCTTAACCACTGAGCCATCTCTCTGGCCCCCCTTTCTTGATTTTAAGAACTTGAATTGCTTTGATGTTAGAATTTCTTTTTTTTTTTTTTAACTTTATTTATTTCTGTATGTGTATGAATGTACTGTCTGCATGCAAGTCTGTGCACCCGTGTCGTGCAATGCCGCGGAGGTCAGAAGAGGGTGTCGGGTTCCCCTGGAACTGGAGTTCTCCTGGAATTGGAGTTTCAGACCGTTCTCAGCCGCTATGTGGGTGCTGGGGTTCGAACCCGGGTCCTCTGCAAGAGCGGTCGGCACTCTTAACCGCTAGGCCATCTCTCCAGCCCCCTTGATGTTAGAATTTCTAATTTCTCTGTATCTTATGCAGCTTAGTTTGGAGAATTTTAGGAACTCAGTCGGCCCCGGTATCTTTAGACTTCAGCATGTATTTAGCAGATATTCTCTCCTAACCTGTAGCCTGTCTTCTCTTTCTCTGAAGTGGTCTTGAGACAGGTCTTCTGTAGCCCAGGCTGGCTTCAAACTCTTTGTCAAGCCAACAATAATCTTGAGCTTCTGATCCTTTTTCGTCCATCTCCTATTACTAGCATTGTAGGCATGCAACACAACAGCTGCTTTACTGGCTTCTGTGTTTCTGGAGGGTCAAATCCAGAGCGTTATGCATGCTAAGCAAGCACTGTGCCAACTAAGTTAAATTCCCAGACTCAGATGAATATTATCTTTTCTTTTTTATTTTATTTTATTTTATTTTATTTTATTTTATTTTATTTTATTTTATTTATTTCTGTATGTGTATGAATGTACTGTCTGCATGCAGGTTTGTGCACCCGTGTCATGCAATGCCGCGGAGGTCAGAAGAAGAAGGTGTCGGATTCCCCTGGAACTGGAGTTCTCCTGAAATTGGAGTTTCAGACGGTTCTCAGCCGCCATGTGGGTGCTGGGGATCGAACCCGGGTCCTCTGTAAGAGCAGTCGGCGCTCTTAACCGCTAGGCCATCTCTCCAGCCCCTATCTTTTCTCTTTTTGGTGTTGAGAATTGAACATCAGGCTTCCCACATGCTAAGCAACACCTTATCAACTGATTTCTATATTCCCAGCCCCAAGATGAATATTTGCAAACTAAAAACTTAACTTGGATTAAGAACGCAGCAGGTTCTTGGGCCAAGTGTGGGGAAGCATGCCTTTAATCCCAGCACTCAGGAGCAGAGAAGTGAATCCCTCATCTACATAGCGAGTTCCAGGCCAGCAAAAGCTACACAGTGAGATTCTGTCAAGGAAAACAAAAACAAAACAAAACAAAAATCACCAATTTAGTTGCTTAGTTACAGGTTGAAAACAAGGATTTCATTTATTTTTGAGTTTCCTATCAGTAGGCTAACACTTCAGAACATCCCACAGTAAGTTCTTGAGGCAAAAGGAAAACTAAGAAATATGGAGAAGTAGGAAGGGGCAGTAAAAATAAGTCAGTAGGTGTAACAAAAAGAACCACTTTAGGTGTTTATATGTAGGTTTAAAATGCTTAACAGCGCTAGTACAAAAATAGCATACAATTAAATGATTTTAGTGTTCTGTACTTCTTTGTCTAATTTATGTTCCTACTTTGTGTATTATAATTTCTAGTACAAATATTTAAAGGGTAGTAACATGATATATGAATAACAAGCTAATAAAGAGGAAAATAAATTAAATGGTGCGTGCGTGCACGCATGTACTGGGATCAAACCCAGTCCTCATGTTAGGACTTACCACTAAGCTATATTCTCAAAGTTCATGAAACATTTATCCCAAAAGAAGGCAAAAAGAGGGAGGGGTGCTGAAGATGGTGGTTTAATAGAAAATTACAGTGACTGATTTAAATTTGATAGTTACGTATTCAAAGTGTAAATAGATTTTGGTCCTCAAGATGGCTTAGCAGGTTTAAAGCACTTGCCTTGCAAACCTGACAACCTGACTTTGATCCCCAGAATTCATGGTGGAGGGAGAGAGCTGAATCTTGAAAGTTGTTCTCTGGCCACTACACATGTTTTGGCATACACACACACATCATACACGATAATAAAATTTTCAAAATTTAAATGTAAACAGTCTTTTGTATACTGTTTAAAAAATATAATCAGGTCAGGTGTGGTAGTGCATGCCTTTAATCCCAGCACTAGGGAGGCAGAGACAGGCAGATCTCTGTGAGTTCAAGGCCATCCTGGTCTACGTAGATAGCTCCAGGCCAGCTGAGACTAAAGGGAGACCCTGTCTCAAAAATACAAAAAAAAAAATATATATAAAGTCACCAGGGGGGGGGGGGGACACCCTTAATCCTAGCACTTGGGAGGCAGAGGCGGGCAGATCTCTGTGAGTTCAAGGCCAGCCTGGTCTACAGAGCAAGTTCCAGGCCAGCTGGGACTAAAGGGAGACCCTGTCTCAAAAATACAAAAAAAAAAATATATATATATATATATATATACACACACACACACACACACACATACACACACATACATATATACATATAAAATCAAATCTGATTTTTTTTTTTTTTTGAGACAGGGTCTCCCTTTAGTCTCAGCTGGTCTGGAGCTTGCTATGTAGACCAGGCTGGCCTTTAACTCACAGAGATCCCCTGCCTCAGCCTCCCGAGTGCTGGGATTAAAGGCGTGTGCCACCACGCCTGGCCTAAGACAGTTCTTAGCCACCATGTGGGTGCTGGGAATCAAACCCAGGTTGTCTGCAAGAGCATTTGGTGCTCTTAACTGCTGAGCCATCTCTCCAGCCCCTGATTTTTTTTTTAAATCCCACATATATATAGCTTATAAAAAGTGGTAGAGTCAAGTTTAGGATACAGAAAAATTTGACATTAAAAGGGCCAAGTGTTTTGGGTTTTGTTTTTCTGTTTTGTTTTACAGTGCTGAGAATCAAATCTGGGGCCTCACAAATGCTAAGCAAGCACTCTACTACTGAGCTATACCTCAGATCATTAGGGGAAAGAGGAATGTGGATAAGTGAAAAATAGATCTCCTCCATCACATGGCAATTGTCTTTCCTGTGAGGACTTTCCATAGACTAGATGGGGATGTGTGAAATCTGCTATAAAATAATCTTTATTACAGGTTAAATTACCTTTGCTTTATTTTATTTACTTTTAGAAACAGGGTGGCATTATGTAGCCCAGGCTAGCCTGGAGGTCACAGTCCTGCCTCGCCTCTCCAATGCTGAGATGCCTGGTGTGCACCACCACAATCCAGGTTTCCTTTGCTTCTTGACAGTGTGGAACATTAGTCATATGTAAATTAGGGGATCTTATAAGGCCAGCCTTTCTACTCTGCTTCTGATGTTTCATTTAGTTTCTTGGGAAGTCTCAGTTTTCTGTCTAGCTGAAGGAAACTATTTAAATGATTAAAATCTGACACAGATCTGATTCACCCAGAATTGGTTAGTTTCTCTAGACAACCAAAATTAGGGTCATTTTTAACTGAATTTGGCATCCTGTCTATAGACTAGTGTGGTGGAGGCCTGTGTAATATAGTCTTTCAAAATAAACTAGACTGAATAAGCCTACAAAATGTGCTTTTCACATGTTGAGTAAAAAATGATATATAGTTTCTTTGGTAGAAAATCTATATTCTCTTTTTAATTCTGGAAATTTTAAAAATAATACTTAAAAAAAACGGGGCTGGAGAGATGGCCTAGCGGTTAAGAGTGCCGACTGCTCTTGCAGAGGACCCGGGTTTGATCCCCAGCACCCACATGGCGGCTGAGAACCGTCTGAAACTCCAATTCCAGGAGAACTCCAGTTCCAGGGGAATCCGACACCCTCTTCTGACCTCCGCGGCATTCCATGACACGGGTGCACAAACCTGCATGCAGACAATACATTCATACACATACAAAAAAAAAAATATATATATATATATATATATACACACACACACACACACACACATACACACACATATATATATACATATAAAATCAAATCTGATTTTTTTTTTTTTTTTGAGACAGGGTCTCCCTTTAGTCTCAGCTGGTCTGGAGCTTGCTATGTAGACCAGGCTGGCCTTTAACTCACAGAGATCCCCTGCCTCAGCCTCCCGAGTGCTGGGATTAAAGGCGTGTGCCACCACGCCTGGCCTAAGACAGTTCTTAGCCACCATGTGGGTGCTGGGAATCAAACCCAGGTTGTCTGCAAGAGCATTTGGTGCTCTTAACTGCTGAGCCATCTCTCCAGCCCCTGATTTTTTTTTTAAATCCCACATATATATAGCTTATAAAAAGTGGTAGAGTCAAGTTTAGGATACAGAAAAATTTGACATTAAAAGGGCCAAGTGTTTTGGGTTTTGTTTTTCTGTTTTGTTTTACAGTGCTGAGAATCAAATCTGGGGCCTCACAAATGCTAAGCAAGCACTCTACTACTGAGCTATACCTCAGATCATTAGGGGAAAGAGGAATGTGGATAAGTGAAAAATAGATCTCCTCCATCACATGGCAATTGTCTTTCCTGTGAGGACTTTCCATAGACTAGATGGGGATGTGTGAAATCTGCTATAAAATAATCTTTATTACAGGTTAAATTACCTTTGCTTTATTTTATTTACTTTTAGAAACAGGGTGGCATTATGTAGCCCAGGCTAGCCTGGAGGTCACAGTCCTGCCTCGCCTCTCCAATGCTGAGATGCCTGGTGTGCACCACCACAATCCAGGTTTCCTTTGCTTCTTGACAGTGTGGAACATTAGTCATATGTAAATTAGGGGATCTTATAAGGCCAGCCTTTCTACTCTGCTTCTGATGTTTCATTTAGTTTCTTGGGAAGTCTCAGTTTTCTGTCTAGCTGAAGGAAACTATTTAAATGATTAAAATCTGACACAGATCTGATTCACCCAGAATTGGTTAGTTTCTCTAGACAACCAAAATTAGGGTCATTTTTAACTGAATTTGGCATCCTGTCTATAGACTAGTGTGGTGGAGGCCTGTGTAATATAGTCTTTCAAAATAAACTAGACTGAATAAGCCTACAAAATGTGCTTTTCACATGTTGAGTAAAAAATGATATATAGTTTCTTTGGTAGAAAATCTATATTCTCTTTTTAATTCTGGAAATTTTAAAAATAATACTTAAAAAAAACGGGGCTGGAGAGATGGCCTAGCGGTTAAGAGTGCCGACTGCTCTTGCAGAGGACCCGGGTTTGATCCCCAGCACCCACATGGTGGCTGAGAACCGTCTGTAACTCCAGTTCCAGGGGAATCCAACACCCTCTTCTGACCTCCGCGGCATTGCACGACACAGGTGCACAAACCTACAGGCAGACAGTACATTCATACACATAAAAAATAAATAAAATAAAAAAAAATAATACTCAAGTCTGGAGACATGGCTCAGTGGTTAAGAGCACTGCATTGATGGCTCTTGCAGGGGACTTGGGTTTGATTCCCAGCACCCACATGGTGGCTAACAACTATCCATAACTCCAGTTACAGGGGNACATTAGTCATATGTAAATTAGGGGATCTTATAAGGCCAGCCTTTCTACTCTGCTTCTGATGTTTCATTTAGTTTCTTGGGAAGTCTCAGTTTTCTGTCTAGCTGAAGGAAACTATTTAAATGATTAAAATCTGACACAGATCTGATTCACCCAGAATTGGTTAGTTTCTCTAGACAACCAAAATTAGGGTCATTTTTTAATGAATTGGCATTCCTGCTAGACTAGTGTGGTGGACCTTTGTGTAATTATGTCTTTCAACAATAAACTAGACTGAAGTAACGCCTACAAATGTTGCTTATCACATGTTGAGTAAAATGATATATAGTTTTCTTTGGATAGAAAATCTATATTCATCTTTTTAATTCGAAATTTTAAAATAATACTTAAAAAACGGGCTTGGGATGGCCTACGGTTAAAGGGCCGACTTGCTTTCAAGAGCGACCCGTTTGATCCCCAGCACCACAGTGGGGTGAGAACCGTCTGTAACTCCAGTTCCAGGAAATCCAACACCCTCTTCTGACTCCGCGGCATTTCACGACCACAGCGTGCCACCAACTTACAGGCAACGTACATGTACACTAAAAATAAATAAAATAAAAAAAAAAAATAATACTCAGTCTGGAGACATTGGCCATGGTTAAAGGCACGCATTGATGGCTCTTGCCAGGGACTTGGTTTAATTCTCAGCACCCAAAGGGTGGCTAACAAACTATCCATAACTCCAGTTAACAGGGGATCCTACACCTCTGACTCTTTGTGGTATTCACTACACAGGTACACTCTTACAATAGCAGCAATAACATGTACATAAAAAAAAATAATAATTAAAAATATTTTCTTAAGGTGCTGGAGAGATGGCTAGCTGTTAGAGCCCAACCGACTGCTCTGCATAACCCGAGGTTCGAATTTCCAGGCACCCACTGGCAGCTAAAGAACTCTTAGGCTGGCAGCAGTGCACATGCTATCCTAGCCTTGGAGGCAGAGGCGGGCAGATCTGTGTGAGCTCAAGGCCAGCCTAGTTCTACATAGTGAGTCCAGACCAGCTGGCTACACTGGAGATCCTGTCTCCAGAAAAAAAAAAAAAAAAAAAAAAAAAAAAAAAAAAAAAAAAAAAAAAAAAAATACTATATATATATATATATACCATTCTCATAAATTTTACCTCATAGTAACAAAATTGTGTGTTTTTATATATCTCTAGTGAGGTAATTTTTAATATTTTTAACTTTGATTATGTGCATATGGGGAAGTACTAATGAGTACAAGTGCTCATAAAAGCCAGAAGGTGTTTGATCCCTTGGAACTGGCATTAAAGGCAGTTGTAAGCTGTCCATGTGGGTACTGGGGATCGAACTCTGACTCCCTGGAGGAGCAGGAAGTGCTTTTAATGGATGAGCCATCTCTCCAGCCCCACTTGCATATTCTTTTACATTTCTCTCTCGGCAGATTGTTCCTTCCAGTAGTTGTTGATGAGATTTAAGAGCATACTTGATTTGAGCAACAGTCGTAAATCAATAGATTAACGGTAGGCATTTTTTTGTGTGTGTTGTTTAACAGACAGTGAAATCAGCTGTGCAGACCATCACTGTTGGAGGAGTGAGCACATCACAGTTTAAGACAATTATTCCTCTGGCTACTGCTCCCAATGTCCAGCAGATTCAAGTGCCTGGAAGCAAGTTTCATTATGTCCGACTTGTTACTGCCACAACAGCCAGTAGCTCAACCCAGCCAGTTAGTCAGAATCCCAGTATAAACACTCAGCCTCTCCAGCAAGGTTGGTAATCATTTTTTAATAGTAATGAATACTTTTAACATTATTAAAGAACATTGGTCCTTTAAAATTAAAAAAAAAAGTTGAATGGAATGAAAGGATCAGAATAGTTTATAGTTTGCAGCCTGTTTTTCTTTGGAAGACTGCTTTATGTTCCATTAATGTTCAATTGAAGAGATAAGGATGTACTTCATTAGTAGAATGCTCACCTAACATTTATAAGCCCTTAGCTTCGATCCACAACACCACAACCCAAATAAACTAAGAGGTAAATAGAACAATTAAAGACTAATTAGTTTTGTTTTGTTCTGTTTTTTTCAAATGACATTTTGGAAGAGGTCACAAATGCAACAGCATGTCAGAGGACAACCCAAGGAGTCAGTTATCTCTTTCCATCACGTGGGTCCTGAAGTTACAGATGCACAGTACCACATCTGGATTTTTGTGGGTCTGAGGTCCTCCTTCAGGCTGTTGGGCTTGGTAGCACATTCCTTTACATGCTGAGCCACCTCACTGGCCCTATCAGAGCATTCTTAATAAGATAAATGAAACTTCCATATCATTAACTAGCATATCATAAGGTAGTCAAATTTTATATTCTCTCAATACTTAGAAGTTAGCAGGGATAAGTCAAATCTACTTGGATATTGTCATACGAAACACTTGCTAGGTACTATAGGTTATATTTTACGGATGTTTGAATGTACAGTATGCCGGGAATCCATTTCTAGTGCAGCGCTGATGCTCTTCTACTGGTTGGTACAAGTAAAAAGGAACTGAAGATTCAGGAAAGAGGAAGAATGGATTTGGACATAACTACAATTCTAATATATCTACTGGCACCTCCTTTTCCAACATAAATGTCTTTCTGCATTTCTCTACTTCATTTTTTTCTTGTCCTCTGCCTGTCTTTGGGCTGCTTTTCTGCCTCCAGACTTCTTTGTCTCTCTTGTCCTCTCTTTCCCTGTCCCTCCTCTACCTTGTTCTCTCTCCTCTTCAGCACATTCACATACAAATAGCCACCCATGTGATCCCCTTGTATGAACCTGTTTTTTTTTCTCTACTTGCCTTTCCTCTTTCACAAAAGAGCTGCATATTCATAACAACTATTTTGTACAAATAGCGAGTTAAAGGTACAATTTTAATAAATATGCTTAATAGTTCAAGTTTGTCAAATTGTTGTGATTTTGGGTGCCTATGTTTTCTAGGGGTTATGTGTTAATGCATATTTGGGGGGGCAGGTAGGGATAATTACCTATCGGATGTGACAGAGCAGTTTGCATATTCTTTTCCTAAGTACAGGAAGTTCTACCATTCCATGCTACTTGCTCTGTGTCCTCACGGGCTGTTGACCATCGTCATCTCTCTCCAAAGAGCAGGTGGTGGAGGGCTCCTGTTCTCCCGTGACTCCTAGGAACTTGCCCTTTAATTCTAGTGTCAGTGGGACAAGTCTGTGGAGATTGTTAAGATTTTACTCATTCTTTGGTATAACTAAGGAGAACAGAAATAACTTCGAATCAGATGTCACTGCTTATGCATTATTTTTGTATAACTTTAACAAAATTTTTTACATATACTATAAAATTCACTATTTTATCTGTGTGCGTGTGTGTGTGTGTGTGTGTGTGTGTGTGTGTGTGTGTGTGTTTGAATACAAACACACGCCACAGAACACATGTAGAGGTCAGAGGATATACTAATTTGTCTTCAATTGCGGTGGCAAAACACTGACCAGTACCAACTTGGGGTGGAAAGGGTTTATGTCTCCTGGGTCACAGTTCATCACTGAGGGAGCCAGACATATTAACTCAGGACTGGAACCTAGAGGCAGGAGCTGAAGCACAGGCCATGGAAAAATGTTTCTTTCTTTTTTTTTTTTTTTTTTTTTTTTAAAAATTGCAAACACACAGCGATTTAATTATTCCACCTCACAAGACTTACATGAAAATAAAACTTAAAGTAGAAAAGGAGAAAAAAAAAAGGTGGTCATGTGGCGCTCTATCGCTCTCACTTTAATCCTAGCACTTGGGAGGCAGAGGCAGGCGGATCTTTGTGAGTTCAAGGCCAGCCTGGTCTACAGAGTGAGTTCCAGGACAGCTGGGGCTACAGGGAGACCCTGTCTCGAAAAGACCAAAAAATAGATAGATAGATAGATAGATAGATAGATAGATAGATAGATAGATAGATAAATAAAATAAAATAAAATAAAATAAAATAAAATAAAATAAAATAAAATAAAAATAATAATAAAATAAGATTAACAGAAAGTTGGTTCCCGGCATCTGATTCACTTCTGGGCTTTCTTCCTGGTTCTTGAGCGGGTCTGTGTGGCTGGCCTCTTCCATCTGTGTATTTGAGCAGTCCATATCTTCAGCACTGGATGCTGTGCTTTCCTCTACTTTTTTTTGCTTCTTTGAGGCTGACCTTGTCTTCAACCCTCCATTCTCCACTGCACTCAAGTCCAGTCTGCCATCATCCCTGCTACCGATAGCTTTCAGTCCTTGCAACAGAATGTCACGTAGATTCTGATACAGAGGTTTCTCGGTGTAGGCCGGTGACTTCACAGTTTCCATGTACTTAGCAATTTCACCTGGCTTGTTTTTCTCAGAAAAGCATTCCATAGAGGGATGTTTCTTACTGGCTTGCTCCCCTGGCCCATGCTCAGCCTACTTTCTTATACAACATACAACAACTTGCCTAGGGTGACACTACCCACAGTGGGCTGGGCCCTCCCGCATTGCTCACCAATCAAGACAGTACTCCACAGACTTGGCCATAGGCCAGTCCAATGGAGCCAATTCCCCAACCAAGGCTCCCTCACCCCAGGTGTTTCAACTTGACACTAAAGCTATCCAGCACAAAGGAAAACCCTGAGTGTTGGGTCTCATTTTCTACCTTGTTGGAGACAGGAGCTCCTGTTGTTTGTGGCTAAGTATATCAGACTAGCTGGCTCGTTGTGTGTCCAGGGATTTTCCTAGCTCTACCTCCCATCCTGCTGTAGGAGTCGTGCAATTACAGATGCACAGTACATCTGTTTTTGTGGGTCTGAGGTCCTCCTGCTTGTGCAACAAGTGCTTTACCCACTGAGCCATCTCCCAGCCCAGTTATGCTGTCATGCACTGATCGTGCTTTTTTCTCCTATGTGCACCTATTCTAATTTTTCACCTTGTTGCAGCAGCCTGCTGTCATGTAAATCAGAGTACTTTCTCTGTAGAACTGTGATCTACGACCATGTCACAGCAAGTTTTCCTTTCCAGGAGAGCAGCATGCACACTCCCTCAAAAGCAGCTGCCAGCCATTTTGGTGCCCCACCTCCTCCCCAACCCCATGGTTCCCAAAGACCACCTGTGACTCTCCAAACTTCTGTTTAAGGGGAGACTAGCAAGTTTAATGGGGTTTCCTCCAGAGAGAATGGGGAGAAATTATCACTTACAGGGCCCCTTTGGTGGGATGAGAGAGAACCACCCACTCTGACTCTCTGCCTTATGAGCCCATAGTCCTTCCCCCTAGGTGAGCCGGCTGGTTGCAAGGGGTCACTGGATCCATAGCTCTGCCTCTCCTTCAGTCGCACCATCTTCAGAGGCATCTGATATCTGCTAGCCAGGGCTGATCCGTTCGGAAGAAAGCCTCATTTATCCCACAGACCACTATTCTCTAGTCCCCATCAAAAGAAAGAAGAGAAAGGGAAAGGGAGACAGATAAGAAAAAACATTGTTGCTATCATAATGGCCTTTCTACCCAAAGAAGTCTTTTTTTTGGGGGGGTGGGGGGTTGAGACACGGCCTGGAAGTTACTAACACTATTTAGACCAGGCTAGCCTCAATCTCACAGAGATCCACCTGCCTCTGCCTTCCAAGTGCTGGGACCAAAGGTGTGCACCACCATGCCTGGCTCTGTTTATGTTTTTGAGATCAGATCTCACTACATAGCCTAGCTAGCCTGGAACTGGATATGTAGACCAGACTGGCCTCACACTGAGATCCTCCTGCCTTTGCCTCCAAAGTACTAGGCTTGAAGTCATGTGTCACCACTCCCAGCCTTTATTCTTTACTTTTATGTCCTGGTATTTTTTAATATTTGTTCCATAAATATTGAGTTGTGAAAGCATGATGTTTTCTCTGGCTTGAAGAGTGACACAGAAGTTAGAAATAGTAGTATAGAACTGTGCTATTACCCAAACTTATAAATAACAGTTCCTTTGTTTATATAACATTGTATTTTGACTAGATTTAATACTTGAATCACATGTAAGGCTTCTGTGTGCAGACTGAATGAATTTCAGCAGGATGCTATGAACCTATGATACTCCCTCATAAAGTAGGTATATTAGTCTCCTTAGATACAAGTTTGCTGGTAAATGTAATAAGCAACTTTGAAAAATAACTATCCTGATTATAGACTACTCAACATAAAGCAAGTAGAATGCTTTGAACTGTTTCTTAAGGATAACATGAGGAATAAATATTCTTCAGTGTTTTGAATACTGTTCTCTGTGAGTAAATTGTTCATATTTTTTTCTTTTAAAAAGCAAAGCCAGTGGTTGTTAATACAACCCCAGTGCGGATGTCAGTTCCATTTGTACCAGCTCAGGCTGTCAAACAAGTAAGTATCGTAACTTCTCAGTTTTTCCCAAAGGACAGTTACTTTTTTTTTTTTTTTTGATGCGTATGAATGTACTGTCTGCATATAGTTTTGTGCACCCATGTCGTGCAATGCCGCGGAAGTCAGAAGAGGGTCTCGGATTCCCCTGGAACTGGAGTTCTGGAATTGGAGTTACAGATGGTTCTTAGCCGCCATGTGGGTGCTGGGGATCAAATCCGGGTCCTCTGCAAGAGTAGTCGATGCTCTTAACCACTAGGCTATCTCTCCAGCCCAGGACAGTTACTTTTTAAATTCACAGTAAAGGTTTAGGTATAAGAGATTATACTGAATTAAGCAGCTGTAAAAATGATTTTTGATTATTTATCAAAAAAATTATTTTATTTTTTAGGTTGTTCCAAAACCAATGAATTCAACATCACAAATAGTGACTACTAGTCAGCCACAACAACGGCTTATCATGCCTGCCACACCACTGCCACAAATCCAGCCCAACCTCACTAACCTGCCACCAGGTACTGTCCTGGCACCAGCTCCAGGAACAGGGAATGTGGGTTATGCAGTGCTTCCAGCTCAGTATGTTACTCAGGTATGTGGGAAAATAAAGGCACTGTTTCAAAATGGCAACTGCCTTGAGGGTGTTTAGCTCTGCCAGATTCGAAAGCTAGTCAGAAACATCTAGCTCTGTATTAAAGTAGCTCTTGGCTAAATTAGGTGGGCATGCTGTTTCCACAAAGCAATGGCAGTTTCCTTTGTAAGACTCAAGCAAATAAACCATGTTCCAAATTGTAGAATTGATGAATTCAGATTATAAGAGAAGAAATAGAAACCCACAATGTTCTTTAGTATATAGCATATGTTGTTGTATGGCTACTGATTTTAGGGTTTTTTAATTATTTTATATGTATGAGTATTTTCCCTGTATGTATGTAAATCCACCCATGTTGTGCACTGCCCACAGAGGCCAGAAGAGAATATTAGATTCTCTGGAACTGGAGTCACAGAGGATTGTTACTTGTCATGTGGGTGCTAGGAATTGAACCCAGGTCCTCTCCAAGAGCAGAGAGTGTTCTTAACTGCTGACCCATCTCTTTAGCCCCTGAATTTTTTTTAATTTTATTTTTTTTTATTTGAGATAGGGTCTCCATTTTAGTCCCAGCTGTCCTGGAGCTTGCTATGTAGATGGAGATCTGCCTGCCTCTGCCTCCAGAGTGCTAGGATTAAAGATGGGCACCACCACGCCCGGCAGCACCTGATTTTTTTTTTTTTTTTAAGAGCAGCAGTCTTCTGATGCACCTGATTTAAAAATTTTTTTTTTAATTTTATTTATTTCCGTATGTGTATGAATGTATTGTCTGCATGCAAGTCTGTGCACCCGTGACGTGCAACGCTGCGGAGGTCAGAAGTGGGTGTCGGATTCCCCTGGAACTGGAGTTCTCCTGGAATTGGAGTTTCAGACGGCTTTCGGCCGCCATGTGGGTGCTGGGGATCGAACCCGGGTCCTCTGCAAGAGCAGTCGGTGCTCTTAACCGCTAGGCCATCTCTCCAGCCCCCTGCACCTGATTTTTAAAAAACATTTTATTATTGACATTTGTTATGCTTAGAAATCACTGTGGAATAGAAACTCAACTGTGCATGCAAGGTCTCATTTCTGTGATTTATAATGTGGTAAATGGTATATACAGGTTTTTATCTTACTTAAAGTGGACACATTGATTTTTCTAGTCAATAGAGGTTATTTTGGTACTTGCAGGATATTCACCTAAAATTTCCAGTAATTCTGACATACATTGCTCTGTGAAGTAACTTTTTTTAATTTTATTTATTTTATATGCGTATGAATGCATATGCATGCTGGTTTGTGCACCCGTGTCGTGCAATGCCGCGGAGGTCAGAAAAGGGTGTCGCCCAAGCTGGCCTTGAACTCCAGATCCGCCTGCCTCCGCCTCCTTCAGCAAATCCTACCGGTGGGCGCCAGTTCCAGGGGAATCCGAGACCCTCTTCTGACCTCTGCGGCATTGCACGGCACGGGTGTACAGACTTGCATGCAGACAGTACATTCATACACATACAGAAATAAATTAAAAAAAATTAATAAAAAAAAATTTTTTTAAATGGGTGTCGGATTCCCTGGAACTGGAGTTCTCCTGGAATTGGAGTTACAGACGGTTCTCAGCCGCCATGTGGGTGCTGGGGATCGAACCCAGGTCCTCTGCAAGAGCAGTCGGAGCTCTTAGCCACTAGGCTATCTCTCCAGCCACCGTGAAGTAACTTTTTTTTTTAATTTTATTTATTTATTTTTTATGTGTATGAATGTACTGTCTGCATGTAGGTTTGTGCACCCGTGTTGTGCAATGCTGCGGAGGTCAGAAGAGGGTCTCGGATTCCCCTGGAACTGGAGTTCTCCTGGAATTGGAGTTACAGACGGTTCTCAGCCGCCATGTGGGTGCTGGGGATCGAACCCGGGTCCTCTGCAAGAGCAGTCAGTGCTCTTAACCACTAGGCTATCTCTCCAGCCCGTGAAGTAACTTTTTATACTTGCAACATATGCTACTGTAAAATAGCATTATCTTCACCTCTAGTATTGGGTCTTTAGAAGCACTCCTTGTAGTTTATATGAAGTTCTCCATTGTTTTTCTTGTTGATAGATGTACTTCCTACTCATACCTGAGAGTATTGACAATTTCTGCAAATACTATAAACTGACCTTTCTTTACCCTGTAGCTACAGCAGTCTTCATACGTGTCTATAGCAAGCAACTCTAACTTTACAGGAACATCTGGTACCCAGACACAGGCAAGGCTTCCATTTAATGGGTGAGTATTTTGAAAATATGTTGTTAAATTATTGTCAGGTTAAATGCAGCATTAAATAGATTCATTCCAAATATAGTCCATTTTATTTTTTTTTCTTAAAGCTGTACATTTGTCTAAACTGCTATTATTTATTTATTTGTTTGTTTTATGTGTATCAATGTATTGTCTGCATGTATGTAAGTGCACCCATGCCATGTATTGCCTGAGGAGATCAGAAGATGACATCAGAGCCCCTGGAACTGGAGTTAGCCACTATGTGGGTGCTGGAAATTGAATCAGGGTCATCTGCAGGAGCAGCCAGTGCCTTAAATGCTGAGCCATCTCTTCAGCCCCAAGTGCTGTTTATTTTGAAATACTTCAAATAGAGAAGTTATAGAAAGAACTAATGAAGAAGGCCCTAATGTCCTTTACCAAGTTGTCATGTTTGTTGTATTGTTTTCTCTCTCATTCTGAATGTTTTAAAAATGGTATTGACACCGGGCATGGTGGCACACACCTTTAATCCCAGCACTTGGGAGGCAGAGGCAGGTGGATCTCTGTGAGTTCAAAGCCAGCCTGGCCTATCTAGTGAGTTCCAGGACAACTGGAACTACCACGAGACCCTGTATCAAAAAGAACAACAACAAAAAATGGTATTGATTTTGCGTGTGTGTATGTGTGTGTGTCTTTGGCTTTTTGTCACTTTTCATTAATCTTTCTTTTTGGTATTTTTGAGACAGGGTCTCCCTGTAGCCCCAGCTGGCCTGGAGCTCACTCTGTAGACCAGGCTGGCCTTGAACTCACAGAGATCTGCCTGCCTCTGCCTCCCCAGTGCTGGGATTAAAGGCGTGCGCCACCACGCCCGGCTCATTAATCCCTTAATTGCTGCTTTTCACTATGAGCTTGTGAGCAATAAAGAGTAAGGCCAAACCAGGCCCTTCCCACTACCCCATTCTTCACACATTTCTCCCTAGTACCTTTATTTTTTTTTTTTTTTTTTTAAATTTTTTATTAATTTTATTTATTTCTGTATGTGTATGAATGTACTGTCTGCATGCAAGTCTGTGCACTCGTGTCGTGCAATGCTGCGGAGGTCAGAAGAGGGTGTCGGATTCCCCTGGAACTGGAGTTCTCCTGGGATTGGAGTTTCAGACGGTTCTCGGCCGCCATGTGGGTGCTGGGGATCGAACCCGGGTCCTCTGTAAGAGCAGTCGGCGCTCTTAACCGCTAGGCCATCTCTCCAGCCCCTCCCTAGTACCTTTATAACTAAACCCTAAGAGTTTTTAGCTATTTCCAACTTTTGCTGTCTCAGAAGGAAGAATGTCTGTGGAATATTCTTTAGCACTTGCCAATAACTTTTTTTTTTTAATGTAAATGGAATAACCTAGTAAAGTTGTTAGAGACAGATGTATTTGTTAAAATTTTATTTTAGAGGGAATTTATAGATTGAAGACTTTTCTGGTTTAAAATAATTAATTGGTTGAAATGTGTGTCTGGTTTTCTGTATCTCAATAGCATAATCCCATCAGAGTCTGCCAGTCGTCCCAGAAAGCCCTGCAACTGCACAAAATCGTTGTGCTTGAAATTGTAAGTAGTTTTTTTACTGTTTACTTACTTGATATAACTAGAAATGTTCTTGAAAAGAAATTAAGCTACCTAGCATGCTGTCACATATCGTCAATCTCAGCATTCAGGAGGCAAAAGCAGCCAGATCTGAGTTCCATGTCAGCCTGGGCTATATAGTGAGGCCTTGTCTCAAAAAAAATTTTTAGGGGCTAGAGAGATAGCCTACCGGTTAAGAACGCCAACTGCTTTTACAGAGGACCCAGGTTCGATCCCCAGCACCCACATGGCGGTTAAGAACTGTCTTTAACTCCAGTTCCAGGGGAATCTGACACCCTCTTCTGACCTCCTTGGCACTGCACGACACAGGTGCACAAACCTACATGCAAACAGTACATTCATACACATAATAAATAAATAAAATTTAAAAAATTTTTAATAAGACAAAATTGAGCATATGGGGGCACATACTGTAATCCTTGCACTTAAAAGAGGATTATGAGTTTAACATCATCCTCAGCTACAAAATGAGTTCTTGAAAGCCTGAGCTACATGAGTCCCTGTGTGTAAATAAATAAGTAAATAAAATTAAAATTCCTAAAAGACCAGTTTTATTAAATCTAAGCAATTTAAATAAGCATATATGCAAATGGTTGAACATATAAAGCACCATAAAAAAATATTCTTCAGGTGGGCATGGTGGCTCACACCTTTTATTCCAGCACTTGGGAGGCAGAAGCAGGCAGATTTCTGTGAGTTCAAGGCAAGCCTGGTCTACAGAATGAGTTCCAGGACAGCTGGGGCTACAGGGAGACCCTATCTCAAAAAGACAAAAAAAAAAAAAGTGATTAAGAGCAGTGACTGCTCTTGCAGAGGATCCAGGTTCGATTCCCAGGACCCACATGGCAGCTAACAACTATCCCAAAAGTCCAGTTCCAGGGGATCTAATGCTGCCTTCTGACTTCAGCAGGTATTGTATGACATGGGTGCACTTACACACATGCAGGCAATACACTCATGTGCATAAAATAAATTTTTAAAAATCATTGGGTTCTTAATTTTCTCATTAGGATTAAACTAAATGATTTGACAAGAAACAGTTCTATGTATCTTTTTATTTTGATTTTTTCTTACACTGTTTGATAGCAGTTCTTTTTTTTTTAAGCCAATGTTTTATTGAAGCTCTGTGCATTTCATACAAATCATTACATTACAAATCAAATCTAGATCCATGCCACCCTTTTTTTGAGACCCTGTCTCAAAAAGACCCCCCCCAAAAAAGATTGATACAGTAGTGAGAATGAAGCCACTATTTTTCTTGTTTCGGGATTTTGAAATAACTTACTTGGGGCATATCAAATCACACAGCAGCAGTTGTTGGTTAGACTAAGTTTTTAGGCTGAAAAATTCTAGGCTTAGTGGCTAAGATTTGGGGCCATCATATGTGATTGACCACCTACATATGCTGTTAACTATATATCTAGATAGCTCTGATTATATTTCTAAAGTATACCACATATATGGGGCTGGAGAGATGGCTTAGCAGTTAAGAACACCGACTGCTTTTGCAGAGGACCTGGATTCGGTTCCCAGCACCCACATGGCAGCTAAGAACCATCTTTAACTCCAGTTCCAGGGGAATCCAACACCTTCTTCTGACCTCCGAGGCATTGGACGACACTGGTGCACCAACCTACATGCAGACAGTACACTCATACACATAAAAAAATAAAATAAAAACAGGCCAGGCGTGGTGGCGCACGCCTTTAATCCTAGCACTTGGGAGGCAGAGGCAGGCGGATCTTTGTGAGTTCAAGGCCAGCCTGGTCCTCAGAGAGAGTTCCAGGACAGCCAGACCTACAGGGATACCCTGTCTCAAAAAAAGACCAAAAAATAAATAAAATAATAAAAAGATAATTAATAATTTTTTAATAAAAAAAAAAGAACTTTAAATAGAGCACATATATAGAAGATACATGGATGTATAATCAGGTAATTGCTACTTTTATTTAACAATGACATTTTATCTTTCAGATACTGTGATTGCTTTGCAAATGGTGAATTTTGCAACAACTGCAATTGTACCAATTGTTACAACAATTTGGAACATGAAAATGAAAGACAGAAAGCAATAAAGGTGATTCTTCCATTTAACTCACAAAAATCTCTAGTTTTACTTTTTTTTTTTTTTAAGACAAGGTCTCCCTAATAGCCCCAGTGTCCTGGAACCAGGCTGGCCTTGAACTCACAGAGTGCTGGGATTACAGGTATGCACCACCATGCCACTTTTACCCTTTTTTTTTTTAAATTTATTTATTATGTGTATGAATGTACTGTCTGCATGTAGGTTTGTGCCCCCTGTCACACAGTGCCTCGGAGGTCAGAAGAGGGCATTGGATTCCCCTGGAACTGGAGTTAAAGATGATTCTCAGCCGCCATGTGGGTTCTGGGGATTGAACCCGGGTCCTCTGCAAGAGCAGGCACTCTTAACCACTAGACAATCTCTCCAGCCCCAGTTTTACCTTTTTTTTTTGGGGGGGGGGGCTTTTTGAGACAGGGTCTCCCTGTAGCCCCAGCTGTCCTGGAACTCACTCTGTAGACCAGGCTGGCCTTGAACTCACAAAGATCCGCCTGCCTCTGCCTCCCAAGTGCTAGGATTAAAGGCGTGCACCACCACACCCGGCAGTTTTACCCATTTTTAAAGAACTCAGTATTTGGGGGCTGGAGAGATGGCTCAGCAGTTAAGAGCACCGACTCTTCTGACCTCCAAGGCATTGCACAACAGGGTTGCACCGACCTACATGCAGACAGAGTACATTCATACACATTAAAAAAAAAAAAAATTAAAAAAAAAACAACATGTCTTTCCTGGGGTGGTTTCCAGACAACAAGAGTAAAAGAAATAAAGAACTCACTATTTTACAAAGACAAATATTAGTTCTTCACCTTTGTAGTATTTAAATTTAATCTGCGATTTAACCTCAGTTTGTATTTAATCTGAAAGGCGTGCCTTGACAGAAATCCAGAAGCCTTTAAACCGAAGATAGGGAAAGGAAAGGAGGGAGAATCAGATCGACGGCACAGCAAAGGGTGTAATTGCAAGCGATCGGGGTGTCTTAAAAACTACTGTGAGTGCTATGAGGTAAGATACTGGCTGGGGAAAATAACCTAGTATCTTTTGAGAACAGATTTTGAATGGTCATACTACAGAAATGTACTTGAAAATTGCAAAATATCCTTACCTTTACACAATTAGCTCAGAGCCCTTGTTTGAGGAAGGCCTATCTAGGACCTTCCAAGCAGGGCTTCAGAAGAAATAGAGCCCAGGCCCAGCATTACTTCATGGCTTTCAATAGATGGCCTAGCAATTTATAATTCCATGATTTAGTTATGGGAAGGTATATGAATCAGAACACCAGTGAATTGATTTTTTCACTAAAAATAATATAATCATGCAGTAACTGCAGCAGTGGTTCTCAGCCAAGATGCTATACTCAGTCTCCATGGGCTTTTTAGTTATATATGTGAATATAAAGTAGCCTGTATTCTAGGTTACAATCCTGACATTAAAGGTTATCTTGATTAGACAGCCAGTAGTGTCCCCTTGTACAGTTCTGCTCTGTGTAAAACTAAATCTGCTAAGGAGCTTATACTATGAGCATAAGTACAGGAAGGGAGGACTGGGGAATATTTGCTGCATGAGATGACTACATTCACCCTCAGTATTTCCATGCATACTCAGCTGGCTAGTTTATTATTGGGTTGGCTCTCCTTTCTGGAGAATGTACTTGGAACTCTGTTTTGACAGATGCATACAAAACCATTACCTTCTTGCTTCAGACAAAGTGTTACCCAGTCTTTTATTTTTATTTTCAAAGCTTAAATACAATAATCTTCCCATACCTGATAGCTATAGGAGTCACTCATGTAGTTAACTTTTCTATATTTTCATTCTTTCAGGTGTTTTTTTTTTTTTTTTGAGATTTTTTTTTTTTCCTTTAGCTTTGACAGAAAGCCTAGCCTTTTATGTGGTAGAATAACACTCTCTCATGGATGAATGTTTCCTGCATTTCCAGTGTCCTCTCCCATATAAAATGCCTCACATTAAGATTTTATGTGCTGTATTCTATGTAATGAATTCTTTGTGAATTTACTATTTAAAAAGTCAAGCACTGATTGCGGATATGCTATGCATGCCTTTGGTGGTAGAGCACTTACCCAGCATGTGCAAAGCCCTGTACCACAAAAATAAATTAGTAAACTTGAAAAGTTAAGTACTTTTCTCCAAAAGTAGGAATTAGCATTTTACTAATTCCACAGCCAAAATCAGTTTTTAATTATTTTCTAGCAGTCCAATAAGCCAGTTTTTTCATGAAGTTTTGGGGTAGTTTTCTTTTGGGGGGGTAGTTTCCTTAAAAGATATTTGGTGGGCTGGAGAGATAGCTCAGCAGTTAAGAACGTTGAGTGCTCTTACAGAGCATCCAGGACAATTCCCAGCACCAACATGGCAGCTAAGAACTGCTGTTAACTCTAGCCTTCTTCTGACCTCCACAGGCATTGTGTGACATAGGTGTATTCACATACATGCAGGCAATACACTCATGCAAATAAAATATCTTAAAAGATATTGGGCTGGGCGTGGTGGTGCACATGCCTTTAATCTTAGCACTCGGGAGGCAGAGGCAGGCGTATCTTTGTGAATTCAAGGCCAGCCTGCTCTACAGAGCGAGTTCCAGGACAGCCGGGGCTATAGGGAGACCCTGTCTTGGAAAAAAAAAAAAAAATATTGGGCTTATTTATGTTTATAAACCACATCATAGAAAACTTATGAATATGTAAAAAAATGGATGTAATTTTGGATTTGAAAGCTGTCAAATCAAGTCTACCAAAAGAGAATGATGGATAAATGACGTAGCTCTAAAGCTATGTCATAGGGGCAAAGCCAGTTCATGTATATGGCACTGAATAGTCAATAACAAGCTAGCTTACAAACTTCAGATATACATGTACTAATCATTTAATTGAACTGTGAATAAGTAGAAGTAGAAAAGATAGGGATGACTGAAAAGTGTTAGAATGAAGCTGTATCAGAATAGCTATCTAACAGCTAATTTGTCGTTCCAGAAGTCATTTACCAAAAAAATAGAAAAGCTTGGAATATACCAAACTGTAAATAGCAGTGGTTAATTGGCTAGTTGAATTAGTGATGCGATGTCTTAACAGTTTGTGTTGAATTTCTGTTGATATCTTGGGCTTCAGTTGAATTGGCTTCAGTCAGGTTGGACAACACATTCAAGCATCTTTCACCTGCCTCTCCTGGGCTTCTGTTAGTATGTTTCTTGTTTTGTTTTGTAGCCCCAGCTGGCCTGGAACTCACTATGTAGACAGAGATCCACCTGCCTCTGCCTCCCAAGTGATGTGATTAAAGGCATGCACCACCCCAATCTTGGTCTTTAAAAACAACAACAACCAAAAGAAAAAAAAAAACCCTAGGCCAGCCTAGTCTATATAGCCACTACAAGGCCAGCCAGCAATATATAGTGAGACTTTGTCTCAAACACACACACACACACACACACACACACACACACACACACTAAAATAAAATAACAGAAAAAGAAATTAGTAGAGTTGCTGGATATGGTGACTATACCTACAGTCCCAGCATTTAGGCATCTGACTCAGAAGGATCACAGTGAGGTTGAAGCCAGTCTGGGCTACATAGTGACACTATCTCAAAAGAAAAACACGTTTGTAATGGGGTTTCTTTTCTCTCCATGGGTTCTGTAGAAAGGACAGGAGTTTTCTTTAATAGAATTGGGTTTACTGAAGAAAATGGAGCTCAAAAAGGATACTCATTGTCCAGAAGTTACGAAATGTAAAGAACAATGTGATTTGTTCTTTATGACCTTCCTGATGAGATTGAAGAGTTATAATATGTATTGTTGGTAGAAATACAGGAAAGCCTTGATTTATATATTGTTGGTGAGATGCAAGATGTTGGAGCTGGAAAAAGGAGTCTAGCCACATCTCTTAAAATACATATACACTAGCTGGGCGTGGTGGCGCACGCCTTTAATCCTAGCACTTGGGAGGCAGAGGCAGGTGGATCTTTGTGAGTTCAAGGCCAGCCTGGTCTACAGAGTGCGTTCCAGGCCAGCTGGGGCTACAGGAAGGCCCTGTCTTGAAAAGACCAAAAAAAAAAAAAAAAATATATAAAACTTTGACCAGTGATTTTTCATTCTAAAAAATGTAGCTCAGAGGAATGAAAGCATGATTTGGTCCCCCTCAAGATATTTTATATATTGTTTGTATTCTTCAAGATCTGGAAATGAATACCCATTATTAGGTGAAGGAATGCTTAATACAGTATGGCATGTCATACAAGGGATTAATACCAGCCTATTAAACAGAATTAATTCCAGCTATGCCAGATGAATGGGAAGAAGGGACTTCATGTTGTGGAAATGTGAGGAGAGTAAGGTGCACCAAAGCAGGCAGATGATTTTATGAAGCAAGCCACTGATTATTCTGTATTTGTTGGTTGATGTTTCTAACTAGGTCTGTGGTTTTTTTTTTTTTTTTTTTTTTCCAGTCTCATATAGCCTAGGCTTGAACTCACTGTGTATCTCAGGTTGGCTTTGAACTACTGATCCTCCTGCCTCCACCTCCCAAGTACTGTGATTATAGATGTACACCACCACACATAGCTTCAGTCTGTTTTCATGTAAATGCACCTTACACTGGCTTTAGATATAATTATTGAAGGGTTTGAGGATCTTAAAGTTTCATCGAGGGAGGTAAAAACAATGTATGGAATCCTTTATCCTTTTTTGGTTTTTTTGAGATAGGGATTCAGACTTGTAGCACAGGCTAGCCTCAAATTCATGGCAATCCTCCTCTCATGTCAACCATATCCAGCTATGAAATATACCTTTAACATGAAATTATAGGTGTGTTTGCATGTGAGGTCACTGCCATGTTGAGTGGTGATTTGAGTTGGTTAAATTCTCAGTCACCTTTTTAATATTTTTCATGTGTCATTGATATTCTTTTTTTTTTTTTTTTTTTTTTTTTTTTTTTTTTTTGTCTTTTTGAGACAGGGTCTCCTTGTAGCCCCAGCTGTCCTGGAACTCGTTCTGTAGACAAGGCTGGCCTTGAACTCACAAAGATCCGCCTGTCTCTGCCTCCCAAGTGCTAGGATTAAAGGCGTGCGGCGTCATTGATATTCTTTGTGAAGATGTTAGTCATATCAGGGTCAAAATCTGAGTCATAGTGAAAGAAAACCGAAAAGATTTAAACAAAACAATGTTCTCGGACTAAGAATCCTTGGCTTGCCACAGGCATAGTCTTTGTCAACAGAACATCCTTCTCTCTAATCTTAAGTCAGTTGACTGGATAATACTATTGCTTGTTATTTGAGGAGTCTACTTACAGTAATATTTTCTGATTTTGATTTGGATGCTTTCTTGTGTAAATCTTTTAGGCAAAAATAATGTGTTCTTCAATATGCAAATGCATTGGCTGTAAGAATTTTGAAGAAAGCCCAGAACGAAAGACATTGATGCACTTAGCAGATGCGGCAGAAGTAAGGGTCCAGCAGCAGGCAGCAGCTAAGACCAAGTTGTCCTCTCAAATCTCAGACTTGCTTACAAGGCCAACTCCAGCTTTGAATAGTGGAGGAGGAAAGTAAGTAATAGTTTGTTTTTTTAACTTCTTTTTACAGTTCTCAAATACTGATGTTTTTAGCAAGGTTGCTGTTTATGGGAACAAAGTTGAATTCATATTCTTATCTGTTAACATACCTGAATTTTCCATTTTCTTTCCATCTTCTTTAGTATAGAAAGTAATTAAGCTGGGCGTGGTGGCACACGCCTTTAATCCTAGGGATTAATCCTTGGGAGGCAGAGGCAGGCAGATCTCTGTGGGTTCCAGGACATCCGCAGCTACAGGGAGACCCTGTCTTAAAAAAAAAAAAGATGTACTTAACCAAAGTATCTTATAGAAGGAAGAATTTATTGGACTTATGGTTCCAAAGGGATATAAGAGCCCTTCATGATGAGAGAGGCTTGGCAAAAGATAGCTGTAGCAGAAAGCTGAGGGCTCCCTTCTTCAGCACACACAGGAAGCAGCAGAGAAAGAGATACTAAAAATGAGATGGGCCTGTGAATTCTCAAAGCATACCCTAGTGATGTGCTTCCTCCAACTGCTGAGGATTCCATGACCCTCCTCAGACAGCACCACCAGCTGACCAGGTATTCAAATACTTGGATATGGGGGACATTCTCATTCAAACCATCATAGTACTGTAGGACTAGGGATTAGCTCAGTGATCGAGCACCCTTATATATAAGGGATCCTGAGTTCAACCCCCAGAACCACACACGCTCATACAAAAAAGACACTATAATTAAAGCTATGTTTTGTTTTTTGTTTTTAATCGAACAGAGCTGGGGAGATAGCTCCTTCAGTAGAGAAGAACCTAGGTTCAACCCCACATGAAAAATGCTGGGTGTGGCAGTATGCACTTGGTTGTTTTGTTTTGTTTTGTTTTGTTTTTTTAGTATGCACTTGTAATCTCAGTTCTGGGAAAGCTGAGACAGGAGGATCCCTGGGACTCACTAACCATCCAGCCTAGCCCACTTGGTGTGTTTCAGGCCATTCAGAGACCTTGTCTCAAAAGACAAGATAGATAGTGCCCAACAAATGACACCTAAAGTTGTTCCCTGGCCTCCTTCTGTGTGCATGTGCATGAAGAAACCAAAACTATGAAGTTAGACCAGTATGTTAACGAGTCTTTATTTTTTTATTGGGAATTCACTTTTTTTCCTTCTATTTCCCATAGTTCCTAAGTATTTTTTTTTTTTTTTTGGTCTTTTCGAGACAGGGTCTCCCTGTAGCCCCAGCTGTCCGGGGAACTCCGCTCGGAGACCAGGCTGGCCTTGAACTCACAAAGATCTGCCTGCCTCTGCCTCCCAAGTGCTAGGATTAAAGGCGTTCGCGCCACCCACGCCCGGCAGTTCCTAAGTATTTTATAATGAGTACTTTTATTATTTTTATTAGCTTTTACTAATGAAAATACATTGTACATTATTGAATATCGATATTTTTTTCAGAAGTATTTCTTTAAACATTTACAATTTCAGTCCACTTGTGTGACAGCTGAATCTAAATTCTTGTTACAGTAGGCCTTAAACAGTAGCCCTTAATTTCAGACTTCGTTGAGTCTTAATGTTAATGGCTGCTTGCTTACAGGGGGTTGAGTTAATGCTTAGATTAGGTTACTGGATTTAATTTCTCATAGCCTTTGAGACTCTACTATAGCAAGCCTCAAGATGAATTGCTAATTTAGAATATAAGAGTCAAGATTGGTTTGGTTTGGTTTGGTTTGGTTGATTGTCTTGGTTTGGTTGTTTGGTTTGGGGTTGGGTTGGGTTGGTTTGGTGGTTTGGTTGGTTGGGTTTGTTTGGGTTGGTGTTTGGTGTTGTTTGGTGTTTGGTGTTTCTTTGGTGTTTTTGGTGTTGTTTGTTTGGTTTGGTTTGGTGTTTGGTGTTTTGTTTGGTGGTTTGGTTTGGTTTTGGTGTTTGGTTTTGTTTGGTGTTGGTGTTTGGTTTGGGTCTTTTTGAGACAGGTCTCCCTGTAGCCAGGGTCCTGAAACTCCCTATGTAGACCAGGCTGGCCTCGAACTCACAGAGTGGGCACCACTCCTGGCTAGAGTTCCGGTTTTGATTTTTGTTTTTGTTGTTTTTGAGTCAGGGTCTCCCCTTGTAGGCCCGCTGTTCTGGAACTCACTATGTCAGACCAGTGGCCTTGTTGAATCACAGAGATCTGCCTGCCTCTGCTGGGATTATAAGTGTGTGCCACATGGCTGGCAAGAGTTCAGGTTTTTATGAAGCTATATATAATATATATATATGTTGTATATATATATGTGTGTGTGTGTGTGTGTGTGTGTGTGTGTATTATTAAATGCATCTGGCTTTCATTTTCTTTGTTTGCTTATTGTGATGGAAAACATGAAGAATTTTGGTGTGCTTTTGTTTTTTTTTACACACAGTATAAGGAGGCATGGAATATAAGAAAGCTTTTTTTTTTTTTTTTTTTTTTTGGTCTTTTCGAGACAGGGTCTCCCTGTAGCCCCAGCTGTCCTGGAACTCACTCTGTAGACCAGGTTGCCCTTGAACTCACAAAGATCCGCCTGCCCAAGTGCTAGGATTAAAGATGTGCGCCACCACGCCCAGCAGTAAAGCTTTATTTTCAGTGTTAGCCGAGTCTGTGCTTCATGTCCCTGTGATATTCATGAAATTTCCTGTGTGTCAGGCAACAATAGCAAATCAAACCAGGACTCCACTCAGAGGATTTGGTTATAGAAATTCCAATATATATAGAATTACATCTTTTAGTTAGCCAGATAACCTTGTCTCAGTAGTAAATCTTATATTTGATGTTGAATGTTATATTTCCCAATAAACATTTAAAATATGCTCACTGAGGCTGAAGAGATGGCTTAGCAGTTAAGAGCACCGACTGCTCTTGCAGAGGACCCGGGTTTGATCCCCAGCACCCACATGGCGGCTGAAAACCATCTTTGACTCCAGTTCCAGGGGAATCCGACGCCCTCCTCTGACCTCTGCGGCATTGCACCACACGGGTGCACAAACTACATGCAGACAGTACATTCACACACATACAAGAATAAATTAAAAAAAAAATTAAAATATGCTCACTGATAAAAGCTCTTTAGAATATGCTTATCATGCAGATTGTGATGTTCCTCACCCTAGAACATCATGAAGGTGTCAGTAGATTCCCACATCAACCTGTGTTCATCTCTGTTTCTTTTCCAAAACTCATTTCAGATTGCCATTTACATTTGTAACTAAGGAGGTAGCGGAAGCCACATGTAACTGCCTTCTTGCCCAAGCAGAGCAGGCAGACAAGAAGGGAAAATCAAAGGCAGCGGCAGAGCGGATGATACTGGAGGAATTTGGACGCTGTTTGATGAGTGTCATCAACTCTGCAGGAAAAGCAAAGAGTGACCCTTGTGCCATGAACTGCTAGCTCTTGTACAAAAGACAGATGGAACTGTACAGAAAACTTAAGATGCCAGGATGCTTGATTTTCTGGAAGATAGTTTAACAATTACTGTTTTAATTCAGTCCTTGTTTTAAGAGACCTGGAGCTATAATATTGAAAGAGAAGAAATTTTAAATGAAGAAATTAGTACATTTTAAATCTTAGTTAAGTCTGCTTATGCCCCTTTGAAATTTTTTCTTTTTAAAATTTACCTTTATTGTATTATATATATTTTAAAGTTCCTTGGGTTTCTTAAGAATTAGTTCTGTCTTTCCGATTCTATTGACAAAGAACATTTATAAATGACTGTAATATAATTTATAATGTATGGTGTTGTATGACTTTGTTCAGTAGAAAAGGCCAGAGCAGCATGGGTGTTACCATTTGGCTCCATATCTAGAATATACGAAGATAGAATGTCTACATCAACAGATTCTTAATGAAACATATTCAAGTGATATTTGTTTAGAAAAGCACTATCTTTTTAAAATCAGCTTTTAGGGTGGATTCTAAAATGATATCTTGTTGTCTCTTTGGGACTATCAAAATGGGAAAGAATCCCCATGCACGCTTTTAAAACAAACCAAAAACGTTTTTTCTTTAAAGAAAGGAAAGCAAAATATGAAAGGACAGTAAGTAGTTTTCAGAGGATGGGAAGTATGCATCTATAATGAGGATGGCTAAAAAATGATCGGGTGTCTTCATTTTCTTTCAGAAATGGTATGTATTTGTAATCATTGTCACAGTGATCATGGAGTTCTGCTGAAGTGATACCTTGTGTGAGTTGAAGCTTTTATGTCATGATGACAGCTTATTATCAAGTACAAAATTTAGCTTGGATGGAGAAACAAGGAACATTTAAGCTCTAAGAGTTGAATTTAGGGAAAGATTTTTCATCTACATAGTTCTCTGTAGACTTTTGAACTAAGAAGTCTTAATCAGTATGTGACTTACCTGACTTACTGAAACCGGCCTCCTAGCACAGCTTTCAAAACTGGAGAGAGCTGCCTTTATAAAGAAACTTTAATTCAGCATAATTTTTAGCCAGTGATTTGGTAAGCTGAGGTATGTGTATTCTCATATAATTGCTAAAACAATCTAAATCATTTTCAGTAATTAACAAGCTATATGAATTTAAGAGCCTATTGTAATAGGACTCTTGATTTTTGGAAAAAAAAAAAAAAAAAACAACCACGTGGCAATTCTGGCATTTT
The DNA here is from genome assembly GCA_009823505.1 of Rhizomys pruinosus. Classification (NCBI taxonomy): domain Eukaryota; kingdom Metazoa; phylum Chordata; class Mammalia; order Rodentia; family Spalacidae; genus Rhizomys; species Rhizomys pruinosus. The sequence continues at coordinate 2,087,856 of VZQC01005209.1, forward strand.
TTTTTTTTTTGGTACCTTAATTCTCCCTAATTGTTAGCATACGATTATTACTCTTCCTACAAGGACTCTGTAGTTGTATGTAATAAGTGTGTATATATGTTTATATGAACATGTAAGATATAGGCAATAGAAATCAATCCAAAGAGGATTCCGTTATTCATTAGAGCATCCTCTTGAAATTTGAATTTATAAAATTAAGTGCAGTAACTTTAAATGTAGACAGGACAGACATTCTTAGCACCCCAACCTAGTATGTCTATTAAATTTTGTATAAATGTAAATTAGTCTAAGAGGATAAGATACTATCTAATCAAGTTATTTTTCAAAAGACTGCAATAAGTTTTTGGTTTAAACCTAAACTTTGTTCATTTTGTATATATTCTGTGTTAATTCTAATTGCACCATTGTGATGTGTATTTATATACAGTGTGCAGAAAATGTTTGTGAAATTTTGATTATAATTGTAGATTATGTATGATGGCATTGCTTAAGAATGTTTTGCTTGTAAAAATTTGAAGGTGCAATCAAGTGCTACTAGTTCTGATTTTCAAGAAGCTTCTAAAGTATGAAGCCTTTTCTTCCTGTGTAGTACTGACTATAAACAGCTTTTTTTGTATTAGGCTTTCGCATCAAATTGCTGAACAAAGTTAATAGCCACATTAATTCACCAATTTTAAAAGACTATTTGGGGAGGGTTGGGTGTATAATTTTTTAGCCCTATTTACATCCCAAAAGTAGAAAGTAAATTTATATTTACTAGAGCTATTCAAAAAGTACACTTTTCTATATTGTGAAAGCAGGGCAGAAGAGTGAATCATACAGAAAATAAACATTTATACTATTCTGTAAAAAAAGCTTTTGCATTTTTTTCTTTAGTTTAATAACACCAGTTTTAACTATTTAACATACAAGAAGCCTTTTAAATTATCTGATTTTCAAGTACATTTGACAATGCTTCTGAAAAGTTAAAAAATTTTATATAATTCCTTAAGATGAATTGCTTCAACATGAGATTAAGTCTGTGCTTTTTACCAGAAAACTCCAGGAACACTATTTTCTCTCTTTTTTTTTTTAATGTACGATGTTCTTATGATACCCACCTTTCTTAGTTTTTGTGTCTCTGAAGAAATAAAAGCAACCTGTAAGTCTTTGGGAGATGAACTGAGGTGTTACAGGCACTAAAGCAATCGGAGCAGTGGTTAGGGACCGGTATGTGCTGGTTTAGCTTCCCCCCTTTTTTTTTGGACATTTGACAACTGACATTTTTGCAATCTTTTTGTAAAATATGAATAAAAATACCTGTAGAAAATTTTTCTATTTTTATTTTGCAATGCTAACAAGAAAAAGACCATCTGCTACATAAATGAAGCCTACCTTGGGGCAGATTGCATCCTTTCCACATTCTGTTTGTTTTGCAGTGTGGGGATTGATCTCAAGGCCTTGGGTATGCCAGGCAACCACTGTATCACCAAGCTACATCCCGAGGCCTATCTTAAGCATTTTACATAATATTTCTGGAACAGCCACTCAGAGCCCAAGAAACCAATGAGCTAAAGACATTGAAGCTACTTTCTTTAAAAAAAAAATTTTTTTTTTATCTTAGTACTTGGGCAGAGGCAGGCAGATCTCTGTGAGTTCAAGGCCAGCCTGGTCTATATAGAGAGTTCCAGGCCAGCTGGGACTATAGGGAAGAAAGAGACCCTGTCTCAAAAAGACCAAATAATGATAATAATTAAATAACTTTTTTTAAAGGCTTAGCAAATATATTTCTAATAAAATCTCCCCAAATGTGCAGGGAAAAGAAAATTCAACACCCACCTATAATCAAAAACAGCTTCAGCAAACCAAGAATAAATTAGGTAAGGAGCAATTTGCAAAATGCCATAGCAAACATTGCACACATGAAGACAATGTTTTCTGTAAGACTGGGAATAAGTGATTTTAGCAAGGTCAGAGCACAAAAGTCAATTGTATTTATATATACTAGCAATAAGCATTTGGAAATGGAAAATTTCAAATTACTATGTATAGTAGCACCAAAGAAGTGTAATTCATTAGAAAACATTGATTAGCCAGGCATGGTGGTACACGCCTTCCCAGCACTTGGGAGGCAGAGGCAGGAGGATCTTTGTGAGTTCAAGGACATCTGAGGCTACAGGGAGACCCTATCTCGAAAAGACCAAAAAAAAATTTTTGATTAAAAAAAATAAAGACAGGCATGGTGGCACAGACTTTTAATCCTAGCACTCCTGAGGTAAAGGCAGGTGGTTGTCCCAGAGATTGAAGCCAGACTAGTCAGAGAGCTCCAGGCCAGCTGGGACTCCAAGGAGACCCTGTCTCAAAACAAAACAAAAATCAAAGTAAAAAAAGTACATATCTGTATTATAAATTTAGTATGCCAGTTCTTCACAAATTGATCTATATATTCAATGGAGCTCTGACCAAACTCCGTGAAGAAGTTTTTGTAGGTACCAAGTTATGAAAAGGGAATTCCAGAGTAGACAAAACATTTGTAAGCAAAACAGTAGGACTTAATATCTGATTCCCGAGCTAATAGAAGGTACAGTGATCAAGAGTGGTTTTGGTGAAATGACAGACCAGTAGATTGATGGAACATAATAGAGAGCAGATGTAGACTCACATGCCAATTTTTAACAGAGTACAGCATAGTTAATGTAGAAAATGCAATCTTAAACAGTTCATGCTAAGCTGGGTGTGGTGCACATGCCTTTAATCCCAGCACTGGGGAAGCAGAGCAGGTGAATCTGTTCAAGACCAGCCTAGTCTACATAGTTCTGGGACAGCTGAGACTACAGGGAGACCCTGTCTCAAAAAGATTAAAAGAAAAATTCATGCTGGGATATCTGCATTTAAAAGTATGATCCTTGAGGTTGGACAGATGGCTCAGTCAGCAGTTAAGAGTACTCACAAGGGGCCGGGCATGGTGGCGCCTGCCTTTAATCCTAGCACTTGGGAGGCAGAGGCAGGCAATCTTTGTGAGTTCAAGGCCAGCCTGGTCTACAATGTGAGTTCCAGGACAGCTGGAGCTGGGGAGACCCTGTCTCGAAAAGATCTAAAAGACCAAAAAAAAAGAGTACTCACAAGGGAACTGTAATTGTCACTTGGATGTATCATGCTTAATATTCATTTGGGAGTATATCAGAAATGCTCTCTAAAATAAAGGAGATTGAATCCAACACAGATTATCAGCTATAAGATATAGCATTTCGAATATTTTTTGTGTTTTAACATCAACTGTTATACAAATAAAAATATTTTCTTTGTATTTAAAAAAAAAAAAAACACTCATGCCAGGCATGGTGGCACACACCTGTAATCCCCAGCACTTGGGAGGCAGAGGCAGGAGGCTCTCTGGGAGTTCAAGACCAGCCTGGTCTACATAGTGAGTTCCAGGACAACTGGAGCTACAAGGAGACCCTGTCTCAAAAAGACAAAAAAAAAAAAAAAAAAAGCACTCACTGGCTGCTCTTGCAGAGGACCCAGGTTTGATCCCCAGCACCCACATACCTAGCAGCTAACAACTATAATTCCAGTTCTAGGGGATCCTATGCCTTCTGACCTCTGCAGACATTGCATGACAGGGGTGCACTTAACACACACCAGACAAAACACTGATACACATTACAAAAAGAACCTCAACTCATTCTGTACATCTAAGTTAACCGAAAGTGGCTTATAACTTTTTACAAAAACCATCTTGGGAAGGGGAAAGAATGCCAATTTTTATACAGTGCTGGGGATCAAACCCAGTTCTCTGTGCTTGTTAGGCAAGCACTGTATCCAACAGAGCTGCATCACCAGTCCCAATAATCAACATTTTACATAGTTTTCAAAAAGCATTTGTTGTCATGGAAACGAGAAGTCACCATTTTAAAGAAACTTATTTGTAAAACAAAAATGCGGGGCTGGGGAGATGGCTAAGTACTTAAGAGCAATAGCTGCTCTTGGAGGAGACCTGGGTTTGAATTCCAGCACCCACATGGTGACTAAAATCATCTGTAACTCCAGTTCCAGGGTATCTGACGCCCTCTTCTGTCTTCCACAGGTACTTTACAACACAGGTGCACTTACACACATGCAGGCCTACCACTCATACACATAAAGAAATAAACAAAAATACACATAGATCCAGAATATATAATGCTCAATAAGAAATACTCAGCCTTCCAAAATGTGAACAAAAGAGCTGAACAGCAATTGCACCTAAGGAGATAAATAGATGTTAGAAAAGCAGATGAAAAGGTACTTTAGCATCTTCATCCACTAAGAAGAAGCAAATGAAAAGGCAAGATGGGCATGACGAAACATCACTCCAGGTCAGAAGCCTGAAATCTCAGCACTCAGGAGGTCAGAGCAAGATGATTGTCACAAGTTTGAAGTCACCCTTGTCTACACAGAAGACCCTACCTCCAAAAAAAAGCATAAGTCATCATGGTCCAAGCCTGTAATCCCAGCACTCAGGAGGTGGAGACAAGAAGGTCTGGAGTTCAGTGTTGGCAGGGTCAGCCTGAGCCACATGAGAATCTGTTTGAATTTTTTTTTTTTAATTTAAAAACAATCTGACATGCTGGGTGTGGTGGTGCACACCTCTAATCCTAGCACTTGGGAGGCAGAGGCAGGCAGATCTTTGTGAGTTTGAGGCCAGCCTGGTCTATAGAGTGAGTTCCAGGACAGCTGGGGCTACAGGGAGACCCATCTGACATGCTGGGTGTGGTGGTGCACACCGTTAATCCTAGCACTTGGGAGGCAGAGGCAGGTGGATCTTTGTGAGTTTGAGGCCAGCCTGGTCTACAGAGTGAGTTCCAGGACAGCTGGGGCTACAGGGAGACCCTGTCTCAAAAAGACCAAAAATAAAATTAAATAAATAAATAAAGTAATCTGACAAATTATTACCTTATTTTACATAGTATTTTCTTTGTTTACTTTTTTTTATTAAATTTTTTAAGATTTTATTTATTTTATGTGTATGCATGTACTGTCTGCATGTAGGTTTGTGCACCCGTGTCCTGCAATGGCTTGGAGGTCAGAAGAGGGTGATGGATTCCCCTGGAACTGGAGTTCTCCTGGAATTGGAGTTATAGACGGTTCTCAGCCACCATGTGGGTGCCGGGGATCAAACCCAGGTCCTCTGCAAGAGCAGTCGGAGCGGAGCTCTCAACCGCTAGGCCATCTCTCCAGCCCAAACCTTCCCTTTCTTTTACCAAGTATTACCCTTACCTTAAGTATCTGAACAGCCACTGATTCAGTTGTTCCTTTTATAAAATTCAAATACGTCAACATAAAGAAATACTTTCCAGCCAGAGAAATTTAAGGTGAGAACTTACTAAAATACTTGGTATTTTTCTTTTTTCTTTTTTTTTTAAATTTTTTATTTATTTTCGTATGTGTATGAGTGTACTGTCTGCATGTAGGTTTGTGCACCTGTGTTGTGCAATGCCGCAGAGGTCAGAAGAGGGTCTCAGATTCCCCTGGAACTGGAGTTCTCCTGGAATTGGAGTTACAGACGGTTCTCAGCCGCCATGTGGGTGCTGGGGATCGAACCCGGGTCCTCTGCAAGAGCAATCGGTGCTCTTAACTGCTAGGCCATCTCTCCAGCCCCTTCTTTGTTTACTTTTAAAACTTTCTGTAAAATTCTGAATCCTGATTTGTGAGGTAAATCACTATGTAATTCTATTGGATTATACATTCAACCAATATAATATTTCTCTTAAAAGAAAAATATGCCGGGCATGGTGGCGCACACCTTTAATCCTAGCACTTGGGAGGTAGAGGCAGGTTGGATCTTTGTGAGTTCAAGGCCAGCCTGGTCTATAGAGTGAGTTCCAGGACAGCTGGGGCTACAGGGAGACCCTGTCTCGAAAAGACCAAAAAAAAAAAAAAGAAAAATATGAAATATCACTACATACCCAACAGAATACTATAGCCTACAAAGCCCAACACTAGCAGGTGCTGGGGGGCGGGGTGGTGGTGGTGTAAAACAATCAGAAGGACATCATTGATGGTCAGAATGCAAAACAACTTACAGTCACTTTGCAAAACATTTTGGCAGTGGTAAATATGTTGTACAGTATGACCATCACATTAATACACTCTTTTTTTTTTTTGACATAGGATATCTTACTGAGCATGTAGGTCACAACTGGCTACCAGCAAGCACCATGGTCCTCTTGTCTCTGCCTCTCTCCAGGGCTGAGATTACAGAAATGTACCATCATGTCCAGCTGAAGATGAATAGATTTTTAAAAGAGAATGTTTAGGGGCTGGAAACATGGCACAGTAAAGTGTCTTCCACACAAGCATGAGGGTCTGAGTTTGGATCCTTAGCATCTCGTGAAAAGCTAGGCGTGATGAGCCACATCTGTAACCCCCAGTGCTGGAGGGGTGGAGTCAGGCAGACCCCTAGAGCTCATTGTCTGTAGGAAGCTTCTCTTGCTGGGAGCAGGTACAGCACAGTGCTGCTAAGAAAAGGGGAACAGTGGCCGCCTGCAGTCACTGTGGGGAACTGACTCCTTGACGAAGAGGTCAGTTGCTTACTTTCATAACCTAACCTGAGAGGTACTTCCAACCCAGGTCCTTAGCCTGGGAAGCAAAACACTTGCATCTGGCCATGCTTTCCCACCTGCCCAAAGACTGCTTGTCTCTGGACAGGAATTTCAGGCTGATGGCTGATGGACGATCTTCAGCCTACACCCACTCCACAGGTTGGTGACCTGATTGGTCTCCGTCCAACCCCACATTAGCTTACCAGGTTAGCGATCTGATAGATGCTCATCCAACCCACTACCCAACGATACTCAAATCCAGGCCTGCTTCAGCCTGTATACTCGAAAAATAACAGAATGGGAATTCTGTGTAATGATGGTAATGGAGAATTTGCTTCACTGCCTGCTGCAAGTCACTTTTTTTTTTTTTTTTTTTTCGAGACAGGGTCTCTCTGTAGCCCCGGATGTCCTGGAACTCACTCTGTAGGCCAGCCTGGCCTTGAACTCACAAAGATCTACCTGCCTCTGCCTCCCAAGTACTAGGATTAAAGGCGTGCGCCACCATGCCCGGCTTCTGCAAGTCACTTTTATAAGCAAAATGATGTCATCTCCAAGAGCCAATTACAGTCCCCAGTCTAGCGCCACTGTATACTGCTGCTCCACCTAGCATCACATGCCTGGGCCACATTGCTCCCTTTTGGGGCAGGGTCAGAGGGATTCCCAAGATTTCCATGTTTGCCCTGAGGGATGCTAGCTGAGAACTACCCCCTAATTCAAACTGGATTCTCCCACAATTGCCAACCAGACTAGCCAAATTGATGAGCTCCAAGTCCAGTGAGAGACTCTGTCTCAATAAGGTGAACAATTGAGGAAGACACCTGACATGGATGTTTGCCCTGTACATGTGTATGTGCACCTCCATGAACATATACACACAAACACAAATACACACATATAAAACACACACACACACACACACGAACACCCTCAATGTTTATTTTGAAGAAAAAGATAAGATCCAGAGTAGAAATTATAAATTACCTTAGCCAAATCTGAACAGTTTATTTCACTGTGAACCATATGTGGTTCACAGCTAATATGACAATTAACCCTTTCATATGTGCAAGAACAGTTGACTGGGATAAAAACAATGATGGAAATATTCTCATCCCCAGCATTTAAAGGAATAATGCAAAATATTTTTTTCAAATACAGAATATATTAGTACATAGTCAAATGTAACAGCAAAAAGCAATAGGGACTGGAGCGATGGCCTAGCGGTTAAGAGCGCTGACCACTCTTACAGAGGACCCAGGTTCGATCCCCAGCACCCACATGGTGGCTGAGAACCGTCTGTAACTCCAATTCCAGGAGAACTCCAGTTCCAGGGGAATCTGACACCCTCTCCTGACCTCCACGGCATTGCATGACACGGGTGCACAAACCTGCATGCAGACAGTACATTCATACACATACGGAAATAAATAAAATTTAAAAAAATTATAAAAAAGCAATACACAGTATAGATTGAAACTTGCTTTTAAAAGATCAGGCTGAGGGCTGGAGAGATAGCCTAGCAGTTAAGAACACCAGCTGCTCTTGCAGAGGACCTGGGTTCGATCCCCAGCACCCACATGGCGGCTAAGAACCGTCTGTAACTCCAATGCCAGGGGAACTCCAGTTCCAGGGGAATCCGAGACCCTCTTCTGACCTCCACAGCATTGCACGACACGGGTGCACAAACCTACATGCAGACAGTACATTCATACACATACAAAAAAAATTAAAAATAAATAAATAAAAGATCAGGCTGGAGAGATGGCCTAGCGGTTAAGAGCACCAACTCTCTTCCAGAGGACCTGGGTTCGATCCCCAGCACCCACATGGCAGCTGAGAACCGTCTTTGACTCCAGTTCCAAGGGAATCCAAGACCCCGACGTCTGCGGCATTGCACAACACGGATGCAAAACCTACATGCAGGCAGTACATTCATACACATTAATAATAATAATAAGGGGCTGGAGAGATGGCCTAGTGGTTAAGAGCACCAACCACTCTTACAGAGGACCTGGGTTCGATCCCCAGCACCCACATGGCGGCCAAGAACCATCTGAAACTCCAATTCTAGGAGAACTCCAGTTACAGGGGAATCCGAGACCCTCTTCTGACCTCCGTGGCATTGCACGACACGGGTGCATAAACCTTCATGCATACAGTACATTCATACACATACAGAAATAAATTAAAAAATAATAATAAAAGATCATGCACAAAATTTAGATTTATATTAGTAATAAATTATAGGTGATACCTTATAAATCAAATAAACCCCACAATATTTGAACCTTAGAAATATGTATAAAATGCAGCACAAGACTGACTGAATTTCAAAACATAAGCCTTTGTTGAAGTAGAATAAACAAATATAGAACAGTGACAACTTGAGTTCCATATCTGGGACCCACATGATGGAAACAGCACTTACTCTCACAAGTTGTCCTTCCTTTATTATCAGTGATAATGCTTTGTAGAAGAAGTGTTATACAGGGATCAGGGTTATGAAGTCAGGTTCATACCTTTATTTACCTGTGAATGGAGATCCAGGCGTGTCCTCACACCAGGTGCAGCAGCTGCAGTTGTTGGATTCCTCTGTAGACAAAGCCCTGCTAACACCCCACTAAGAAGCAGGAGCAGCAGTTCTTCTTGCATGGAGGGCATCTGCATTTTTTTGCACCTCTAGGAGCTGGCACAGGAGCCACCTATGGTGCTGGAGCAGTTGGGATCTATGAAGGGTCCAAGCTTTAACTGTATTTGGAAGACAGATGTACCCAGGTGTGCTAGGAAAGAGGCATGGATTACCTGGAATTGGAGTAACAGACAGTTGTGAGCGGCTGTGTGGATTTTTGAGAGATGGCTCCATCTGCTTAAGAGTACTGGCTAGCTGAGTGTGATGGTGCACACCTTTAATCCCAGCATTCAGGAGACAGAGGCAGGTGGATCTCTGTTAGTTCAAGGCCAGCCTGGTCTACACAGTGAGTTCCAGGACAGCTGGAAAAAAAAGTACTGGCTGCTCTTCCAAAGGACCTGGGGTTGATTCCCAGCACCCATATGGTGGCTGACAACCATCTGTAACTCCAGTTCTAGGGGATCTAATACATTTTTCTGACCTCCTCAGGCATTGCACTACACAGGTGCACTTACACATGCAGGTAATACACTAATACACATAAAATGAAAATAATAAAATATTCTCTTTTTTTTGAGATAGGGTCTCCCTTTAGTCCCAGCTGGCCTAGAACTCACTATGTATACCAGGCTGGCCTTGAACTCACAGAGATCCACCTGCCTCCACCTCCTGAGTGCTAGGAAAAAAAAATATTCTTTTAAAAAAGAAAAAAAAAAAAAAACAAAAAACCAGGGGCTGGAGAGATGGCTCAGCAGTTAAGAGCACTGACTGCTCTTGCAGAGGACCCAGGTTCAATTCTCATCACCCATATGGCAGCTAAGAACCATCTTGAGTGCCAGGCGTGGTGGCGCATGCCTTTCATCCCAGCACTCAAGGCAGGTGGATCTCTGTGAGTTCAGGTACAGCCTGGTCTACAGAGTGATTCCAGGCCAGCTGGAGCTATAGGGAGACACTGTCTCCAAAATAGAAAAAGAAAGAAAAAGAAAGAAAAATCATTCTTACATAATCACACTCTTTGCTATTGCACGAATGTAGAATGTATGAGCAAACTTTTATTTGAGTGGCATATTCAGCTGTTACTTCCTAGTTATATAACTCCCACTTAAAACCTGTCAAAATATTTATTTATTGTTATAATGAATGTGAATAAGAACTTTTTTTTTTTCAGGAGAGAATGCTATGTTTCTTCCTTGTGGTTTCTGTTACTCTACATAGTTAGAGAAACTTCTCTAGTAACATACTATAGAAATGATCCCTGAAAATCTAGTCTTAGGAACATTTTTAAGTAGATCACAGCTGTGATGGTTAATTCTGGGTGTCAACTTGACTGGACTAAGGAACAAATAAAAGAAAAAGGGTCTTCTGATTGGACCACCTCAACCCAGATGGCCCACCCCAAATGTGGGCGTTACCTTCTGCCGGCAGGCAGTATTTAAGGCCACGGCAAAGGGAGCTGGTCCCTTTTTCTCGTGCGGCTTGCCTCTCTCATCTGATGAGTTTGTCTTGCTGCTGTGATCAACCTTTCGGATCCCAGCGTGTACTGAGACTGGCAGATCTCCTGGAATCCATTCGGGCCTTCAGCACTAGATTGGGATTACTGAGACATCCAGCCTTGTGGACTGAGCAGTTCCCTGGATTCTTGGCCTTTCCAGTGTGGTGCAGCTACTGTTGTACTCCTTGAACTCTGTCACATGAGCAAATCAATAAATTGTATATAGCTATATATTCGTCCTGTTGCTTCTGTTTCTTTAGAGAACCCAAAACAGCATTTGCAACAAAATGGCTGAGCACCAAAATTAAAATACGAATATAGTCACATTTTTAAAATATTTTATTTCTTTTTTTTTAATGTGTATGAATGTACTGTCTGCATGTAGGTTGGTGTACCCATGTCGTGCAATGCCGTGGAGGTGAGGTCAGAAGAGGGCGTCAGATTCCCCTGGAAATGGAGTTAAAGACAGTTCTTAGCCTCCATGTGGGTGCTGGAGATGGAACCCAAGTCCTCTGCAAGAGCAGTCCGGTGCTCTTAACCGCTAGGCCATCTCTCCAGCCCTATTTCTTATTTTTATTTTACATGTATGAGTGTAAGGTCTCCATGTAGGTAGGTGCACCCATATTGGGCAATGCCAGCAGAGATCAGAACAGGACATCAGATCCCCTCAAACTGGAGCAGCAGATGGTTGTTAGCTACCATGTGGGTTCTGGGAATTGAATCTGGGTCCTCTGCCAGTGTTCTTAACTGCTGAGCCATCTCTCCAGCCCTATAGTCATTTTTTTTTTCCTTTTTTGTAGCCCCAGCTGACCTGGAACTCACTATGTAGACCAGGCTGGGCTTGAACTCACAGAGATTCACCTGCCTCTGCCTCCTGAGTGCTGGGATTAAAGGCGTGTATCACCATGCTCAGCCCTTTTAACTGAGCATGGTCAGGGGTTCATACCTACTGTGGTGGTTTGAATGAGTGTCCCCCATAGGCTGTAAGTATTCAGACATTTGTCTCCAGTTGGTGGCACTGTTTTTGGAGGTCTTAGAAGGTGTGGCCATGCTAGAGGAAGTACGTTATTGGGGGCAGGCTAAGTGAGTTTAACAAGCCTCATGGTCTCCAGTCTCTCTCTCTGCTTCCTGTGCTCTTTGCAAGATGTGACCCTCGGTTTGCTGCTCCAGTCTCCAGCCGCCATGCCTCCCGCCACAATGGACTCTAATTCCCTGGAACCATCAATCGTAAGCTCAAATAAACTCTTCCTTTTATAAGTTCCTTGGTCATGGTGCTTTATCACAGCAACAGAAAAGTGACTAATACAGTTATTTGGTACCAGAGAGTGGGCTGTTGGCTGTGAAGAACCTGACCATGTGGATGTTTGGAGAAATGTGGAAGACTTTGGAACTTTGGGCTAGAAAAGCTGTTGACTACTGTAAGCAGAGCTTAAGGGGCCATTTTAGTAGAAGCCTGGAAGAAAGCATGGCTGCAAAAAATGTAGTTCCAGAGGAAAATAAAGACTTAGGCAGCAACTGGGATATTTTGATAAAGAGTCTGGCAGCAGTTTGCCCACAGCCCAAATGCTTGCCTGATGCTAAGTTGAAAAGCAATGGACTAATGTCTTTGGCGGAGGATATTTCAAGACAGCCTAATGTAGAAATGGTGGCGTGGCTTTTAATGGTGAATATTATACAGATCTACAGTGAAAAAGAGCAAATGGGGCAGAAGGAAATGCAGAATGTACAGTTTGGATCTGAAAAGTACACTAGGAAGATTAAAGGTGTGGCCAAGGCATGTGAAGGAGAGGCTCCCTTTCATAAGGAGACTAAAGTGATTAAGGAGAGGCCTGGAGATTTACAAGTAAACAAAAGAATCAGTACCTTCAGGGCAAGACCACACCCAGCTAATCCTCCAACAAGTCCAGGGCAGAGAAAAGTTGCAAATGTGGTTGAAATAGGCCAGGGTCCATCCCAAAATTGCAGCCAAACTTGGCAGTTTCATTCACGTGGTGCTGGCTTTAGAGGCATGAAGTTTGCAAGAGTGAAGGGGTCATCAGTTCTTCCTCCACGGTTTCAGAGAGCTGCCAAGGTCAGGCAGAGTGCAGCAGGGGTGTCCCTGCATAAAGAAGGCCCTGATAGGCCATTGCGTGAAGCTGTGAATGTGAAGCCTGGTTGGCAGCGGAGACCCCAAGAAGACATTCGAGATGCCAGACCTGTGAGATATTTGCCAAGGAGAGCTGCATACAGGGAGTGGTACCAGCCTAAGAAAGAGATGTATGTTGCAAGCAAAGCTGGAAGAGCTGAGCCATCTAAGCCCTTTGGAAGTCAAGACCCAGAAGTTGCATGTGGAGCTACTGGACTTGGAGTTTGCCCTGCTGGTTTTCAGTCTTGTTTTGGTCCAGTATTTCCTCACTATGCCTCTATTCCTCCCTTTTGGAATGGGAATGTGTATTCGGTTCCACTGTACATTGGGAGTATGTAATTTGTGTTTTGATTTTACAGGAGCTTACAGTTAAAGAGATTGGCCTGAGTCTCGAAGAGACTTTGGACTGTAGACTTCTGAATGGCATTGACACTGGTAAAGACTATGGGGACTTTTAGGGTTGGACTAAATGCATTTTGCATTTTATATGGTCAGGAGCCTATGGGGGCCAGGGAGTGGAATGTGGTGGTTTGAATGAGTGTGCCCCATAGGCTGTAAGTATTTAGACATTTGTCTCCAGTTGGTGGCACTGTTTTTGGAGGTCTTAGAAGGTGTGGCCATGCTAGAGGAAGTATGTTATTGGGGGCAGGCTTAGTGAGTTTAACAAGCCTCATGGTCTCCAGTTGCTCTCTCTCTGCTTCCTGTGCTCTTTGCAAGATGTGACCCTCGGTTTGCTGCTCCAGTCTCCAGCCGCCATGCCTCCCACCACAATGGACTCTAATTCCCTGGAACCGTCAATCGTAAGCTCAAATAAACTCTTCCTTTTATAAGTTCCTTGGTCATGGTGTTTTATCACAGCAACAGAAAAGTGACTAATACACCTACTTAGGCCCTTGACTAATTTACCTTGTTCATCTTGGATCATTTATCTTAGACAAAGAAGAAAAAGGTTTCATCTTGAATCATGTATTCTTCACTAGTAGACTGAGCATAGATTTTTAGAGGAATAGGGAAGAAAATGAAATTTAAAAAAATCAAATTAACCCAGTTACAGGGTTAGGAGGACATTTTTTTGTTTCGTTTCCTTGGTTACTGTTTATCTGAGAGTGAGAAGGGGGTGTAGAAAGCATTTGGCGGGACGCTTAGGTTGAAGAGACCATTTTGCTTGCCATTGAGAGAAAAAACAGTTCTCTGTACCTGTGGAGACTCCTGCCCATGACCTCTGCTCCCCTCTTGGGAAAGCACAGAATATTCTCTTCCCTTGGAGACAACTGCTCTTTCCTAGAAACAGCAAATGCTTTTCCCAGAATAAAAACCAAAATCTTTATATGAAAAAATGGCAGTTCTTATTCTGTACCTTTTCCTAGTTCACGTAGAAGACTATTCCTGTTTACACTTGAATTCTATAGATTTCAGGGGAAAAAAATACAGTTTCCAAGATCAAAGAGATTTTATAAATTACCTAGTTCAACTTCCCCACACCAAAACTTTGGTAATGGAGTATATAATTAAAACCATGGGGGGCTGGAGAGATGGCTCAGCAGTTAAGAGCACTGACTACTCTTGCAGAGGACCTGGGTTCAATTCCCAGCACCCACAAGGTGGCCAAGAACCGTCTTTAAGCCAGGTGTAGTGGTGTACACCTTTAATCTTAGCAGGCAGAGGCAGAGGCAGGCGGGTCCCTGTGAGTTCAAGGCCAACCTGGGCTACACAAGGAGTTCCAGGCCAGCTGAGGCTATAGGGAGACCCTGTCTCGAAAAAACAAAAAATCACATTAAAAAAAAAATATGAAGAGTGTAGCCAGGGGTGGTTGTTTATACCTTGAGGCAGAGGCAGGTAGATCTCTGTGGGATGGAGGCCAGCCTGGGCTACCTAATGAGTTCCAGGCCAGCTGGGGCTACAAGGATTATGTCTCAAACCAAAACAAAACGAAGCAAAAAAAATCACAAGGAATTTGAATTAGCATAGGTTAGAGCTATAAAGAGAAAAAAATATCATGGGCTGAAGAGATGGTTCAGTGGTTAAGAGCACTGGCTGCTCTTCCAAAGGACCCAAGCTCAATTCCTAGTACCCATGTCAGGAAGCTCACACCAGCCTGTAACTTCAGCTCTGCACTCACAGGCACAAGCCTCCCCCACCACATATACACATAATTACAAAGTAAGGAAAGAACATTCACAATGGAACTTCTATGCCTAAAGTTCACGAAACATAGAACAAGTAGAGAAAATAATAATCCATTTTTTCAACTCTTGCCAGTGAAGTTCCTTCATGCAACAGAGAGGCCACAGAACACAGAAGGCCACAACTGGCCAAAGTGTAGAGAATAAGTGTCTGCAGAATGTAAGTCCCTGGACAGGACTCTTATATTAAACTTCACCCACCTAAGGCTCAGGACCATTACAGAAGCAGGGGGAGGGAGATTGTAAGAGCCAGGGGTGGTGCATGACCTCAAGGAAACAGAATCTTCCAGGCCTTTAGGACCTTGGTCATATGAACTTGCAGCAAATGATAACAGTGTGCACTCATGCAAACTCAGACAAAACCAGCACAGATCTAGGGAAATGGGCAGCAGGCTCCAACCTTAGCCAAGGAACTGTTGGCACCTGATCACTGGTGGGTGAAGAATTGATCTTTAAGGGAGTGATGCTAGATAGACTGAACAGGCTCTAGTGGATAAACTCACACCAAGAAACAGCTGGGTACACAAATTTGACTCAACTGCTGTTAACATATAAGGCAGGATTTGTGAAATACTATGGGTGGGCTTTGTGGGGGAGGTGGAGATATGGAAATCTAAATATGATTAAAATGTATTATATGAAAGGCACAAAAATTCAATAAAAAAATGTTGAAAAAATTATTCTCTGGGAGCAAGAAAAATTCTTTATATTTCATGGAGTAAGAAAAAGAAATAATGATATAAAAGAAAAAAGATCATATGGATAAATGATCCTAATGTTTCATCACATCATAATTTAGATTCAGTCTCTTTTAAAACATATATATAATTTTCAGAGTTGAAAGTGACAACATACTCTAGGTAGCTGTTCATTTAAACGATCCTTACTACATGGGAGGACAAATGACTCAAAAGTAAAGGAAATTGCCTGCCTTGGTGGCATACACCTTTAATCCTAGCACTTGGGAGGCAGAGGCAGGTGGATCTCCGTGAGTTCAAGGCCAGCCTGGTCTACATAGTGAGTTCTGGATAGCTGGGGCTACAGGGAGACCCTGTCTCAAAAAACAAACAGCCGGGTGTGGTGGCGCACGCCTTTAATCCTAGCACTTGGGAGGCAGAGGCAGGTGGATCTTTGTGAGTTCAAGGCCAGCCTGGTCTTCAGAGGGAGTTCCAGGACAGCTGGGACTACAGGGAGACGCTGTCTCAAAAAGACCAAAAAAGATAAAAAAAAAAAAATAAGTAAAGGAAATTATTTTATTCTTGGCATGATGGTAAACACCTTTAAACTGAACACTCGGGAGGCAGAGGCAGGCCACCTGGAGATAAAGGAGTCCCTGTCTAAAAAAAAACCTGCTATGATACAGGGTGGACTTTGTGAATTCTGTTGATAATCTAACATGGAAGTGCTTCTCCTACCTATGTTAGGACCAGGTCAGAAAGAGTTAATCAAAAGGAAAGGGTTAACCATGCAGGAGCAACTCTCTAGTTGAAGCAGGTCTGGTTCCCATGGTTACTCCCTCCTGCCTTGAGTTCAATTGCTCCCATGTCTACCTCTCCTGTTCTGACCACAACTTCAAGAGTACATTTCCTGTTACTCTGCTCTTGAGTTTTTACTTCCCAGAGCTACCTGAGGTCAGGATGAACTTTCCCAGCCCTGAAGGAGTGCATCTGCTCTCCAAGGGGCTTCGCGCTGCTAAACACAACCAATCAGTTTAAAGATCACCATTGCTTGTACTGTGTTTCTATAGCCTCACAATTGTGTTTCTATAACATCACCAAATTCCTCTAGTTTGTGGTTTTTGCCTTTAAAAGCTCTCTGTAGCAAACAGTCAAGGTCGCACTCATCTCTGAGTGGAGTGGGTGGCGTCCCTGATGCATCAATTGGATTCCCTGATGCATCAGTTTTCTTTTTTTTTTTTTCTTTTTTTGAGACAAGGTCTCCCTGTACCTCCAGCTATCCTGGAACTCACTCTGTAGACCAGGCTGGCCTTGAACTCACAAAGATCCGCCTGCCTCTGCCTTCCAAGTGCTAGGATTAAAGACGTGAGCCACCACACCCAGCGCATCAGTTTTCTTAATTGGGTTCTGGTGCACCAGTGAATTAAATACATTTTGTATTAAAGATTGAATCCTGGGGCTGGAGATATCTCTCCAGCAGTTAAGAGCACCGACTGCTCTTGCAGAGGACCCGGGTTCGATCCCCAGCACCCACATGGCGGCTGAGAACTGTCTTTAACTCCAGTTCCAGGGGAATCTGACGCCCTCTTCTGTCCTCCGCGGCATTGCATGACACGGGTGCACAAACCTACATGCAGACAGTACATTCATACACATACAAAAATAAAATTTTTTAAAAAAGAAAAAAAAGAAAAAAGATTGAATCCTGTACTTGAGAGATTTTCTGTGCGTTTTCTTTTTTTAAATTTTTTTAAATTTTTATTTATTCTTGTATGTGTATGAATGTACTGTCTGCATGTAGGTTTGTGCACCTCTGTCGTGCAATGCCTCGGAGGTCAGAAGAGGGTGTCAGATTCCCCTGGAACTGATGTCTCAGCTGCCATGTGGGTTCTGGAGATCAAACCCGGGTCCTCTGCAAGAGCAGTCGGTGCTCTTAACCGCTAGGCCATCTCTCCAGCCCCTTTCTGTGCGTTTTTCAAACCTAATACCGTGTGCAGGGTCTTACCCAGAGTTCACATCTGTGCTCAAATGCAGACACACACTCCTAGCATCCTTGGCATCTGCTGTTTCAGCGCTGTGGCAAATAGGACCTGTGGTCCTGTCACTGTCCTGGGCAATCTTGGGTGGTAAGTAACAGATTTTGCATGCTTATGTGTTCACTTAAGTGCTTCTGGGAGAAATAGCTCTGCATCAACCATGGTTCCACCTTAATTTTGTAGACTGCCTGTTAACCCTTGAAAACAAAAAACATCTTATTTTATATAAGACCTGTTGGAGTTTTTTAATGAATAAACAAGCACTACCCATTAAAAAAAAACAAAACAAAACAAAAAACAACAACAACAAAAAATCAATGGGACTGGATAGATGGCCTAGCGGTTAAGAGCGCCGACTGCTTTTGCAGAGGACCTGGGTTCGATCCCCAGCACCCACATGGCAGCTGAGAACATCTTTAACTCCAGTTCCAGGGGAATCCAACACCCTTTTCTGACCTCCAGCATTGCATGACACGGGTGCACAAACCTACATGTAGACAGTGCACTCATACACATAAAATAAAAATCAAAACCCTGATATGAAAGTGGTGAAGTAGCTGGGAGAGGTGGTGCACACCTTTAATCCCAGCACATAGGAGGCAGAGGCAGGTGGATCTCAGTGAATTCAAGGCCAGGTAGGACTAAAGGGAGACCCTGTCTCAAAAAGACCAAAAAAAAAAAAAAAAAAAAACTGAAGTGGTACCTGATTCAATATTTACAACTATAGGTTTTCTTAAAGTATCAATCTGGCCCAGTGTGATGGTGCACACTTTTAATCCCAGCATTCAGGAAGCAGGTGCAAGTGGATCTCTGTGCGTTCAAGGCCAGCCTGATCTACATAACAAGTTCCAGGCCACTTGTGGCTAATGGACACCTTATCTAAAATAAATAAATGAATAAATAAATAAATAAAAATAAAAACAAGAGCTGGATAGTTGGTTCAGTGGTTAAGAACACTGGATGTAAGCCGTGAGTGGTGGGGCACGCCTTTAATCCTAGCACTTGGGAGGCAGGGGCAGGGGGATCTTTGTGAGTCAAGGCCAGCCTGGTCTACAGAGTGAGTTCCAGGACAGCTGGAACTACAGGGAGACCCTGTCTCGAAAAGACCAAAAAAAAAAAAAACAAAACGATGTTCTTGCAGAAGACTTGGGTTCAAATCCTAGCACTCACATGTCAACCAACAACCATCTGTAACTCCAGTTCCAGGGGATCTGACACCCTCTTCTGTCTACCACAGGCACTGCATGACAGGGCTGCACTTATACACATGTAGACATAACACTCATATATTTAAAAATTAAAAGGTTAAAAAGAAACAAAAAATTTGATCTGCTCTTAGAAAAACAGGAAAAATGACTTGGAAAACAAGGTTTTATGTTTTATGAATGAACCATTTAAAAACCAAATGATTAGGGGCTGGAGAGATGGCCTAGCAGTTAAGAGCGCTGACTGCTCTTGAAGAGGACCTGGATTCAATCCCCAGCACCTACATGGCAGCTAAGAACTGTCTTTAACTCCAGTTCCAGGGGAATCCAAGACCCTCTTCTGACCTCTGCAGCATTGCATGACACAGGTGCACAAACCTACATGCAGACAGTACATTCATACACATAAAAAAATGGATAAATTAGGGCTGGAGAGATGGCCTAGAGGTTAGGAGCGCCGACGCTCTTGCAGAGGACCCGGGCTCGATCCCCAGCACCCACATGGCGGCTGAGAACCGTCTGTAACTCCAATTCCAGGAGAACTCCAGTTCCAGGGGAATCCGAGACCCTCTTCTGACCTCCGCGGCATTGCACGACACGGGTGCACAGACCTGCATGCAGACAGTACATTCATACACATACAAAAAAA
>VZQC01005209.1:2110184-2175738 GCA_009823505.1 Rhizomys pruinosus
ACTAACAGGGTGAGAACTGACTCCTGCAAGTTTTCCTTTGACCTCATGTGCAGTTATGCACATATACAAAATATAATTTAAAAATTAAAAAAGGAGCCAGGCGTGGTGGCGCACGCCTTTAATCCTAGAACTTGGGAGGCAGAGGCAGGTGGACCTTTGTGAGTTCAAGGCCAGCCTGGTCTACAGAGCAAGTTCCAGGACAGCTGGGGCTACAGGGAGACCCTGTCTCAAAAATAAAAATAAAAAAAGACAAAAAAAAGTAGATGTTATACACTATTATAAAGGACTGGTAAACATGATAACTAAAGATTCAGAGTCAGATAGAGTTTTTGCACAGCTCCCATTAGATGAGTAGACAAATAAGAGCTGAAATCAGCAATTTCTGGAGTTGAAGATACAAGAAATTCTCTTCCGCATAGAGGGAAAGGATGCTATCAGTTACTTCTAAATACATCATGTGCTACAAAACTTCAAACAATAAACGTATTTCTCACCTCAAATTTGAGTCACCTTTTCCTCAGAACACATCCATGTGAACTTCAGAAAAGGTGGGGAGATGGCTCAGCAGGTAAAATGCTTGGTGCACAAGCATGAAGACCTGAGTTTGGACTCGCAGAACCTGCCTTAGCAAGGCAGTCTGCACCTGGAACTCAGCACTGGGAGGCGAAGATAGGAAGATCTCTGGGGCACACTGGCCAGCCAGTGTAGCCAATGGTCGAGTTCTTGCTTCAGTGAGAGACCCTGTCTCAAAAATAAGGTGGAAGGGGCTGGAGACATGGCTCACAGATAAGAACACTTGCTGCTCTTCCAGAGGACCAGGTTCAATCCCCAGCACCCACATGGCAGCCAACAAGTATCTGTAACACCAGTTCCTGGGGATCTGACACACTCATGTGACCTCTGCCAGGCACTGTACACACATGGTACACTAGCATACATGCAGGCAAAATACTCATGCTCATAAAATAGAAATAATGAAAAACAAACTAGAGATCAATGGAGGATATAACATCTACCTCTGGCCTCTATGGGCATGGACACATGCATACACATGCACACACACATACACACACACCCAGAAAAGCTGGGTAATAAAAATCAATTACTGCTCTTTCAGGAAAGCTGGGTTTGGTTCCCAGCAACCATGTTAGGTGGCTTACAACTGCTTGTAACTCCAGTTCCAGAGGATCCAATGCCCTCTTCTGGCCTTGTTGAGTACCAGTACTTACATGGTGCACACTCACTCGAGCACAAACACATGTACATAAAATAACTTTTTTGTGTTTGTTTTTGGTCTCTTTTGTGTGTGTGTGTGTGTGTGTGTGTGTGTGTTTGAGACAGGGCCTGAAACTCACTCTGTAGACCAGGCTGACCTTGAACTCACAGAGATCTGCCTGCCTCTGCCTCCCAAGTGCTGGGATTAAAGGTAAGTGCCACCATGCCTGGCCATAAAATAACTTTTTTTTTTTATTGAGACAGGTTCACCCTATAGGCCCAGCTGACCTGGAACTCATTTTGTAGACCAGGTTGGCCTTGAACAAACAGAGATCCACCTGCCTTTGCCTCCCGAGTGCTGGGATTAAAGGCATGCACCACCACACCCAGCTTAAAGATGGTTCTTAGTCACCATGTGCATGCTAGGAATCAAACCCGGGTCCTCTGCAAGAGAAGCAGTCAGTGCTTTTAACTGGTGAGCCATCTCTGCAGCCCATAAAATAACTTTTTAAAAAAGACTTTCTGGGGCTGGATAGATGGCTCAGTGGTTAAGAGTGCTGACTGCTCTTACAGAGGACGTGGGTTCGATCCCAGTACCCACATGGCGGCTAAGAACCATCTTTAACTCTATGTCCAGGGGAATCTGACACCCTCTTCTGACCTCCGTGGCATTGTACAACACCAACCTACATGCAGACAGTACACTCAAACACATAAAAAATAATAAAGCTGGGCGTGGTGGCGCACACCTATAATTCTAGCACTTGGGAGGCAGAGGCAGGCGAATCTCTGCAAGGCTAGCTTGGTCTACACAGGGAGTTCCAGGACAGCCAGAGCTACAGGGAGACCCTGTCTCAAAAAGACAAAAAAAAATTAATAATAAAATTTTTAAAAAAGACTTGCTATTTAAAAAAATTACACATATGAATGTTTTGCCTCTATGTATGTTAGTGCACTACCTGTGTGCAGTGCCCACAGAGACCAGAAGATGGTATCAGATCTTCTGGAAATGGGATTATAGAAAGTTGTAAGCCGCCATATGGGTACTGGGAATTGAACCTAGGTTCTCAGCAACAGCAGCCAGTACTCTTATCCACTGAGCCACCTCTCCATCTCCAATACTTGCTATTTTAAAGCTCTTTACTCAAGTTTACTGTCTGCAAATCCCTGAAAAAAGTAAAATTGTTTATGTATGTATGTTCTTCATTGCTGAATTAGGACTAATTGTTAGGGTCTAATTAGAACACTTCAGTTTGAGGGCTGAGAGAAGGCTCAGCATTTAAGAGTACTGGTTGCTCTTCCAAAGGACCCAGATGTGGTTCCCAGCACCCACATGGCAGATAACAACTATCCACAACTCCAGTCCCAGGGGATCCAACACCCTCTTCTGGCCTCCATGGACATTGCATGACATGGGTGCACTTACCTACATGCAGGCAAAACACTCCTACACATAAACAAAAGTAAATTTTTTTAAAAATTCTTGATTTTGCCGGGCGTGGTGGTGCACATCTTTAATCCTAGCACTTGGGAGGCAGAGGCAGGTGGGTCTTTGTGAGTTCAAAGCCAGCCTGGTCTGCAGAGTGAGTTCCAGGACAGCTGGGCTACAGGGAGACCCTGTCTCGAAAAGACCAGAAAAAAAAAAAAAAAGAGTCTTGATTTCTGTATGTGTATGTCTATATATCAGTTCAGTAGTAAGTGCCAAAGGGCCACTCTTTCTAAAGCTCGTTTGTTGCTCAAATATTTCTCGCCCTGACTCCTGTCATATCTACCACCTCCTCCTCTGGAATAGGATCAGACTGACCAATGAGGCTCCTGCCAAAAGACCAGGATGTCTGCCACAAGAAACCACAGCCCAGAAAGAGTCATCAGCATGGTTTCAGAGGGAAAAATCCTGCAAAAAGAAGAGAGGGAAAAATGTCAAGGTCAAGATGGAGTAATTTGTATCAACCCTCCCCAAACGAAGTGAGGTCACAGAAAGAAGTTTCTTAGGGGTGTTAATTACCCTTCCACTGGGGGAAGCTACAGAATATATCTGACCTTGGCCCCTAGTTGTATTTAGTTTCTGGTATTTCAGGAAGATTTGTGGCTCCCTTTAAAAAATCCTATATGTGCCCTGGCCAATTCCAGCCCCGGCCACCATGCCTCCCGCCACAATGGACTCTAATTCCCTGGAACTGTCACTCGTAAGCTCAAATAAACTCTTCTTTTTATATATATTAAAAAATCCTGAGCTGGAGAGATAGCCTAGTGGTTAAGAGCGCCGACTGCTCTTGCAGAGGACCCAGGTTCAATCCCCAGCACCCACATGGCGGCTGAGAACCATCTTTAACTCCAGTTCCAGGGGAATCCGACGCCCTCTTCTGACCTCCGCAGCATTGCACCACATGGGTGCACAAACCTACATGCAGACAGTACATTAATATACATAAAAAATAAATTAATTAGTTAAAAAAAATCCTATATACACCAGCTGCCCTTGAGGGAATCTACATTGCAGTCCAGCAACAGATGACACAGAACTCCAAATCTCAATTGTAACTGAAAAATAGAGAGGGGGATGGGATTACGAAGGGAAATCCCTAGAAATCAGGATTCTTCCAGGAATTTCTTGGGAATGAAAATGGGCCACCCATGAGAGGTCCTCAATGTCAAGCCAGCCATCTTCCAGGAGAAAAGCTATCTCTAGATCTCTATTTCTTGGCTTGGCTTTTGTTTCACCTTTTGAGTTCTAACACTGCTATGGGCAGGGCAGAGTAAGAATTTCTCCTTAACTGGGCACAGTGGCACACCCCTTTCTTCACAGCATGTGGGAGGCAGAGGCAAGCAGATCTCTGTGAACTCAAGACCAGCCTGCTCTACATGTTCTCACCAGTTTGGGCTAAAACTGTAATTAAGTTCATTTTTTCCATTTCTCTGTCATTTTTCTCTTCATTCAGACAGAATTCAGACTCATATCCAAGCTTTACACATGCTAGGAGCTTGGGAAACAATAATGACCCTCAAAGCAAAATTTTAAATATATTTATTTAAAAAATACTCCTTTGGGGGCTGTAGATATGGTTCAGTGATTGAGGGCATTTTCTGCTCTTCCAGGAGACTGGAGTTCAGTTCCCAGCACTGTGTGGGACAGCTCATAATTGCCTATATCTCCAGTTCCAGGGAATCTGTTGCCTTTTTCTAGAATCTGCAGGCACCACACACATAGTGCACATACATACACTCAGGTGCACATGCACACAATGAAATAAATGAATAAGTAAATATTTCCTTTTTTTTTTTTTTTTCTTTTTTTGAGACAGGGTCTCCCCTTAGTTCCAGCTGGCCTGGAGCTCGCTCTGTAGACCAGCTGAAGTGGTTCAGTTGATAAAGCACCTGCTGTAAACACGAGGACTGAGTTAGATCCCTAGCACTCACATAAAAAATGAGGTATGGGGGCTGGAGACATGGCTCAGCGATTAAGAGCACTGACTGCTCTTGCAGAGGACCCAGGTTTGATTCCCAGCACCCACATGGTGGCTAAGAACCATCTTAGGCTGGGCATGGCGGTGCACACCTTTAATCCCAACACTTGGGAAGCAGAGGCAGGGGGATCTCTGTAAGTTCAAAGCCAGCCTGGTCTACAGAGGGAGCTCCAGGCCAGCTAGGACTAAAGGGAGACCCTGACTCAAAAACAAAAATAAAAAAAAAAAAAAAACTAAATACAGCTCAAGAAAACTAAGAAGTGCTCAATAGAGTAGCAAAATTCTTGGTTTCCCTTTGTCATTGGAACAGGGGAGGCAGTCACTTGGACACAATTCATGAAAAGACAGCCCCCCATATATGCACACACACATATATTCATACACAAAATAAACCTTTTAAAAAAGATTTCAATGCTAAGTTAAGAAATCTCAGGTGTCTTCTTGTTGTTTGTTGGTCTGAATTCTGTCCCCAGCAAGTGCTCTTCACTACTGAGCCCTCTCTCCAGCCCTGAAAATATTTTCTAATTTGCCTCCAAGGTACTTCTTGTACTCCTCTACAACTTACCATCACTTTCCAGCACTTCTTTTTCCTATGCTATTCCTACTTAAGCCCTCTTTCGTTTATTTTTTGTGTGTGTATGAATGTACTGTCTGCATGTAGGTTTGTGCACCTGTGTCGTGCAATGCCATGGAGGTCAGAAGAGGGTGTCAGATTCCCCTGGAACTGGAGTTAAAGACAGTTCTCAGCTGCCATGTGGGTGCTGGGGATCGAACCTGGGTCCTCTATAAGAGCGGTTGGCGCTCTTAACTGCTAGACCATCTCTCCAGCCCCAGCACTACCTCTTTCTACTCCTGAAACTCCACAAAAATACTTTCCAAGCCAGGTGTACTGCCTGGGCAGATCAGGCCATCCTCTGCTCTAAACTGAGTAGTGGCTTTCAGGCCATGCCTTACCCTGGGTGGGCCATGCCTTGCCCTGGGTGACTGCACTTTTCAAAGAACATGTGGCTCCAAGTTGAGTGCAAATAAGAAGCAAACTAACTCTGCAGTTTGTACATGTAGACTACCACCTGATAGCACCAACCATGAGGCACAGACTGACCTATTCCTGTAAGAAAGTAAGGGGCTGGAGAGATGGCTCAACGTTGGGTGAACTGGCTGCTCTGGCAGAGGACCTGGGTTCGGTTCCCAGCACCCGCAGGTGGCTGGCAGCCGTCCATGACTCCAGTTGCAGGGGATCCGATGCCTTCCTCTGACCTCCGAGGACACTGCATGACACAGGTACACTTGCACACATGCAGGCAATACACTCATACATATATAAAAAAAAATAAGACTGGGAAGATATGGGCTCAAGGGTGCATTAAAACCATACCAGGAATACCAGGCCTGAGAACTTGAACATAACAAACCATGAAGAGGAACAACACACTCAGGTAGATTCCCATGAAATGATACTTGCAATGGCTTCACTGACTTGTCACCTGCAAGGAACTAACAGGCAGAACTCTAGGCTGTCCTGGGGGTTTTAGCTCAATACAGTCCCCACTGCCTGATAAGGCCTGTTTGAATTGCTGTGTATATTTGCCCTTCCGTCCCACCTGTCCCTTTTCCTCAATGGTTCTGACTTCCTTCAGCAGCTCTCCAACTGGCTTCTTCACCAACTACAGTGACTCTCTTTGCATCTCGTTTTTTAATTTTTTTTAATTTTTAATTTTATGTATATGAGTGTACTGTCTGCATGTAGGTTGGTGCACCCGTGTCATGCAATGCCACAGAGGTTGGACGAGAGCTTCGGATTCCCCTGGAACTGGAGTTAAAGACGGTTCTTAGCCGCCATATGGGTGCTGGGAATCGAACCCAGGACCTCTGTAAGAGCAGTTGGTGCTCTTACCCACTGAGCCAACTCTCCAGCCCCATCGTTTTTTTTCTTTTTGGTCTTTTTGAGACAGGGTATTCCTGCAGCCCCAGCTGTCCTGGAACTCACTATGTAGACCAGGTTGGCCTTGAATTCACAGAGCTCTGCCTGCTTTTGCCTCCTGAGTGCTGGGATTAAAGGCATGCACCACAATGCCCGGTGCATTTTAGTTTTTTCATATCTGCCCTCAAGACTTCTTTGAACTGCAGCCTATTTAATCCATTCATAGAGATTCTATTGCACACACACAACTGTGTAAGTGTAATGCGTGACTGGAAAGTTATTAGTAATTTGGCCTGGGTGTGTGTGTGTGTGTGTGTGTGTGTGTGTGTGTGTCTAGCTCAGAGGGTGGGAGTTTGATCTCTAGCGCCCATATTAGAAAGCCAGGCATGGTGACTTGTTTGTAAGTCCTTCTGGGAAAGTGACAAGTGGGAACCTCAGGGGTCTCTGTCTAGTCAACATAGTCTAATTGGCCATTCCTAGGTACTGAGATTTGTCTCAAAAAAAACAATGTGGTTGGCTCCTGAGGAATAATACATGAAATTGCCCTCTTGGCCTCCACAGGCACCTGACTATATATCCTGGCACACCCACACACTTTCATGCACACACTAAAACTGGATAAAACACTGGTGATTGCTAACCACCAGCTAACAAGGAAATAGGATCTACTTGGTAAACTGCAGCCAAAGAAACTCATACCACATGTGTATTGTTATTCAACAAATACTGACTGTGGAAAGGCAAACCAGGCCTATGTTTCTGACAAAATGCACTCAGGACAGCAGCTGGGAGGCTAAAGCAGGAAGATCCCGAGATTGAGCCCATCTTGATCTACATGTGGATTTCCAGGTCTAACAGATAAAAGTTCTCTTTGGAAGTTCGTGGGTATTTATTTTATGTATGTTTATGCCTGCATGTATAATGCACCTCCATCTTGCAGTGCTCAGAGGTCAGAAGAGGCCCTCGATTTCTCTGAAACTGGAGTTACAGATGATTATTAGCCACTCTGGGTGCTGGGATTCGAACTTTTCGGCGAGAACAGCCAGTGCTCTTATCACTGAGCCATCACTCAGTTTTTAAGGGTGTATTTTATCCACTTTTCTCCTTCCATACTATATGAATGACTTCTAGCAACCTGGTCATATATGTGAGTTCACCCAGCTGGCCTCAAATTCGGGATTCTCAGACCACACCTCCCAAGTGCTGGCATTCTTGAGGTTAGCCACCATGCCCCGGAACCCCAGCATTAATTTTTTTTAATTTTATTTATTTTTGTATATGTATAAATATACATATACAAATATACTGTCTGCATGCAGGTCTGTGCACCCGTGTCGTGCAATGCCGCGGAGGTCAGAAGAGGGTGTCGGATTCCCCTGGAACTGGAGTTCTCCTGGAATTGGAGTTTCAGACGGTTCTCGGCCGCCATGTGGGTGCTGGGGATCGAACCCGGGTCCTCTGTAGGAGCTGTCGGCGCTCTTAACCGCTAGGCCATCTCTCCAGCCCCCCAGCATCAATTTTTGAAAAAGCAGCAATGGGCTGGAGAGATGACTCAGCGGTTAAGAGCACTGACTGCTCTTGCAGAGGAGCCGGGTTCGATTCCCAGCATCTACAAGGCGGCTAAGAACCATCTTGGGCTGGGCGTGGTGGCGCACGCCTTTAATCCCAGTACTGGGATTGCAGAGGCAAGCCAATCTCTGTGAGTTCAAGGCCAGCCTGGTCTACATAGCGAGCTCCAGGCCAGCTGGAACTAAAAGGGAGACACTGTTACACACACACACACACACACACATACACACACACACACACAGACACAAAGCAGTCAAAAAAAGCTGGATGTAATCTCCCTCAAAGTGGTATACAGTGAGGCCAATGCTGTGCCCTTTGCAGTCAAGGTCCCCAAGTTCCCTGCTCCCGCCGCCCTTTATGCAAGTCAAGCCACGCAGCACCAAGTGACCACACGACGGCCACACCTCTCTGGCGCTTACACACTCGCCCCCCCCCCCCGCCCAGGGGGGTCAGATTCCACAGGGTTCCGCGGGTGCTGCACCCAACTTCCGGTCATCCAGTTCCGTGGAGCTCTTCCTTCCCCGGAGTCCAAGTCGCCGCAAACTCAGTTCCGCCCGCCGCAAACTCAGTTCCGCCTGAGGATCGGAGGTAGGACCTTTATGAGGGAAGGCGGGTTTTACCCGCGCGCGAGTCCTCCCACCCAGCCTCAACGTAGGCGCCGTCCGCAGCCTGGCCAATAGCAGGCTACATCGTGTCGCAGTAGCTAGTCGGGAAGGCCGGGAGCGTTTAAGACCCGCCCTTGGCCACGCCTTCTCGGATGCAGGCTGCGCATTGCTTTAGGTAGAGCAGTTTAGCTTTCTTCAGGTTTCGCCCTGTTTGCCCACTATCCGGCTCCATCGCGCTTTGGGTGAGGCAGAGCCTGGGAATGTGGGATGGAGGCAGGAGCCAAGCTGAGGCCGACCCAGGGCTTGCGGATGGTGCTGCGCGCTCTGCAGAGCTGACTGGAGGGTGGTGCGAAGAGACGCAAGGGACCGGACGCGGCGCATGGGGGTGGGGTGGCAGTATCCTTGCCTTGTGCTTTGTCTTAACACCTCTCTGGTGCAGAGGTGACGTGGAGCTCTTAGTGTGCAGTTGGCACGATGTATAGGAGCTTGAGGTAAGATGCCTGGAATCCTAATTCCGTATGCCTTTTTCCTAACCTTTTACTTCGATGGGGGAATTAAAGAACTAAGGTAAATTCCCTGAGCCCTCGGAATCCTCCACTAGGATAAAAACTGCTCAGAAGCAGAAACAAGCAGAAGAAAGCGCAAGGCAGATCATCTTTTGGGTTGGAAGTGGGGCCTCGTGGATAGCTTTCACGATGATGATTTAAAGCCCCCTCTCTTAAGCTCCTTTTACCTCTTTTCAGGGAGCAAAGAAAACCGATCATTTTAAGACATAGTTTTTTTTTTATTGTCTTTGAGAAGGAGATCTTTACCATATTAAGTAGCTCTTCTGAATAATGTTGAAGGCCTGTTCTGTGTATTTCATCTAAATGGAATCATAACACAGAATTTTGAGGCTAGCTTTTATATACAGAAGAATGTTTTTAAGAGTTTACTCATGTTGTCATTTAGTTTCTTTTTATTCCTGAAGTATATTTTATGTATATACCGCATTCCATCACTTGTTATACATTTGAGTGTTTAAATTTATTTTTTGACTCTAAAAGACTTTTTTTATATTATTATATAAAATAATAATATAAATACACATAAAGTGTATGAGTGTACTGTCTGCATGCAGGTTGGTGCACCCGTGTCCTGCAATGCTGCGGAGGTCGGAAGAGGACGTCGGATTCCCCTGGAACTGGAGTTAAAAACGGTTCTTAGCCGCCATGTGGGTGCTGGGGATCGAACCTGGGTCCCCTGCAAGAGCAGTTGGCGCTCTCAACCGCTAGGCCATCTCTCCAGCCCCAAAGATTTTTCTTTTTTAAGGCCAAACCATTTTATTCAGAGGTTGAGAGTGGGGAGGTTGAGGCAAGGTCCAAGATGGTCAGATGTCTTTCACAGGCAAATCTGACTGCCTAGTTGCTCAGAAAAGCGTATCTTTTTTATGTGTGTCTGCTTGTGCACCACATGCCCTCAGAGGCCACTGGAGTTACCCAATGTGGGTGAGCCGCCAATGTGGGTGAGCCACCAATGTGGGTGATGGGAACTGAAACCATTTTCTCTGCAAGAGGAGCAAGTACTCTTAATCACTGATCATCTCTCCAGCCCCCTTAGTTTTTTATTATTATTAAGAGCGATGCCTTACATGTTAGTGGACAAGTTTCTGTGTGGGTAAAATGTGTAGTTCTCTGGATTTTGTAAGTAGAATTGCTATGCATATGGTAACTATGCTTAAATCATGAAGAATTGCCAAACTAGTTTTTGAAGTTACTGTGCCCCTTTACTCTTTACTCCCAGCAGCAGTGGGTAGAAAGGATCCTGTTTTGCCACATTTTTATAGGTGTGGAGTGGTATCTCATTGTAGTGATTATATATTTATTTCAGTTCCTGGCACCTGTACTTCTGCTATAAAGTCATGTATTCCAGAAAAAAAAAATCATGTAGCTCAATGGTCAAAGCATTTGGCTAGCTGTCATGTTGAAGGTCTCAGTTCACTTTGTAGCACTGTAGAAAAAAAAACTCTTGGGGCTGGAGAGATGGCCTAGCGGTTAAGAGCACCGACTGCTCTTGCAGAGGACCCGGGTTTGATCCCCAGCACCCACATGGCGGATCCCCAGTTCCAGGGGAATCCGACACCATCTTCTGACCTCTGTGGCATTGCACGACACGGGTGCACAAACCTACATGCAGACAGTACATTCATACACATACAAAAATAAAAATTAAAAAAAAAGAAAAAGAAAAAAAACTTGACAAGAGATGGGTCAGAGGGTAAAAAGTGTTTCCCATACAAGCCTTCTTGACATGAATTTGATGTCCAGAACCCATGTGGAAGGAGACACTACTAAGATGTTGCCTGACTTCCCTGTGAATGCATGGGATGTAGATGCCCAGAAAACATAAATTAAAATATATTTAAAACACAAAACCCTCCATATTCATCAAAATTAAGCATTCGTACAGTGGGGATAATTAGGTTAGAATAAACTTCAGAATTTATGTAGAGTTCCAGGCTAGTCCAGACTACAGAATAAAAAAAAATTTTTTGTATTTTCGAGACAGGGTTTCCCTTTAAGTTCCAGCTAGCCTAGAGCTCACTCTGTAGGCCAGGCTGGCCTTGAACTCACAGAGATCTGCCTGCCTCTGCCTCCTGAGTGCTAGGCAGGTGGATCTCTGTGAGTTTAAGGTCAGCCTGGTCTACAGAGTGAGTGCTAGGCCAGCTGAGACTGAAGGGAGACTCTGTCTCAAAAAGACCAAAAAATAATATCAGGTTATAGTCATTAAAACTGTATAAAGTGATTCATACCTGAAGAATAGCTTTATGTTTTCCCAACTCATGAAAAGTAATGGCAAAGGAGACTGCCATAAGAGATGAGAAAGTTTTATGCCTTTTGTCATTACTTTTTCCTCTAGTGTGCTGGAGAGCTTTAGTGTCAACTTGACACACCTGGGTTGAGGGAGCCTCAATTGGGGAATTGGTTCCATTGTACTGGCCTGTGGCCATGTCTGTGGAGTATTGTCTTGATTGTTGGGCAGTGTGGGAGGGAGGGCCCACCCCACTATGGGTGGTGCCACCCTGGGCAGGTTGTTGTGTACTGTGTAAGAGGGCAGGCTGGGCATGGGCCAGCAGTGGGCAGCATTCCTCCATGACCTGTGCTTCAGCTCCTGCCTCCAGGTTGCTGCCCTGAGTTCCTGCCTTGGGCTCCCTGAGTGATGAACTGTGACCTGGGAGATGTGAGCTGAATAAACCATTTCCTCTCCAAATTGGTGTCGGTCAGAGTGTTTTGTTACAGCAATGGAAGACAAACTAGGACAAGAAATTTCATATCCGATGATTAAACCTTTTCACTGCTGTTCACATAATGAACCGTTGTGATTATTGAATATTTAATGAGGATATGTAAGCTTTACTAAAGAATAGTGCTGCTGCACAAGGCACTGTGGCACAGCGTGATTTAAAAAGATGATCTCTTTTTCAGGGATTTTATTCTTGGACATCTGGACCAGATAAGTGGATTTGGAAGATAATTAGGAAGTACACAGGAAAGGAAGTACGTCTATATATTTTGGATATAATAAGTATTCTAGGAGCTAGAGTACTGACTTGAAAATAGAAGAGTATCCTAGAAAAAACTGGACTTTTTTTTTCTTTTTGTTTTGTTTTTTTTGTTTTTGAGACAGGATCTCCCTATATCCCCAGCTGGTCTGGAACTCACGCTGTAGACCAGGCTGGCCTTGAACTTACAGAGATCGTGCCCTGCCTCTGCCTCCTGGGTGCTAGGAGTAAAGGCATATGCCACCACACCTGGCTTTAAAGACTAGACTTCTAAAAGCTTTGGTGAACTTTTTTTTTTTTAAGTTATTTATTTTCGTATGTGTATGAATGTACTATCTGCATGCAGGTTTGTGCACCCATGTCGTGCAATGCCACAGAAGTCAGAAGAGGGTGTTGGATTCCCCTGGAACTGGAGTTAAAGATGGTTCTCAGCCCAGCCGCCATGTGGGTGCTGGAGATCGAACCCGGGTCGTCTGCAAGAGCAGTCGGTGTTCTTAACCGCTAGGCCATCTCTCCAGCCCCTTGGTGAACTCTTAATAGCAGAGAAGGGAGACCCTGTCTCAAAAGGCCAAAAATAAAATAAAATAATAAAATCTATGCTTTGCTTTAGAATGTGTTGGAGCTCTGAAAAAAAAAAATTTTTTTTTTTTGGTCTTTTAGAGACAGGGTCTCCCTGTAGCCCCAGCTGTCCTGGAACTAGCTCTGTAGACCAGGCTGGCCTTGAACTCACAAAGATCCACCTGCCTCTGCCTTCCTAGTGCTAGGATTAAAGACGTGCGCCACCACGCCCAGCAGAGCTCTTAAATTTTTTATGACCTAATCTTCTGTGAGTTGTACAATTTGCTAGGATATGGATTTGAATTGAACTGAGTTAACTTGAAGTGGTTCAGAATAACAAGCACTACTTTTTTGTGTTAGCAGTCTGGGATAGGTCTAACTGTTCTCATGGAGTTCTGTTCTGTTTTCTGAAGACCTGCCTGGAGAGTGACCTTGCAGAATTACAAAGTTCATTATGTGAACAGTTGTCTGAATTATCTAGTTTTTCTCATGTGACCCTCTTCATAGAGTATGAATAGCAAAGTATCTCAAACCATAGCTGTATTCTTACAAAGAGAAGGATCAAGGAAGGAAGAAAAAAAAAGATAGATTATATATATATTTTTTTTTTATTTTAATTGGTATTTAATGTTTACAAGTGTGTTGCCTGCATCTTATATAAGTGCACCCTTGGTGTGCAATAACTGCAGTGGTCAGAGGAGGGCGTCAGATCCCCTGAAACTGAAGTTATTGACGGTTGTTAGCTGGCATGTGGGTGCTGGGAGTGGAACCTAGATCCTCTGCAAGAGCAGCCACTGCTCTTAACCGCTAAACCATCTCTCCAGCCCCAGAAGACTACCTTTTAAAAATTGGTTTGTGTGCACGCCTTTAATCCTAGCACTTGGGAGGCAGAGGCAGGCGGATCTTTGTGAGTTCTAGGACAGCTGGGGCTACAGGGAGACCTTGTCTCGAAAAGACCAAAAAAAAAAAAAAAAAAAAAAAAAAAAACACAAAAATTGGTTCGTGAAGTCCTATTTGAGTATTCAAATCCAATCCTGGTACGTTTGTAGGAGGTTGTACAGGAGTGTGAGTGCCAGGACGTAGGGCATGACTGGCAGCTGCACTGCAGTTAGACTACCAACTAGCTACTTTTTAAAAAGTTTCAGTTTATTGCACTGAGGGATTTAGTACTTGATGTTGCTAAATAAAAGTGTAAGAGTATGTCCAAGTAAGTGGTCCCTTCCTAAGGTACATGGTTTCTTGCCTATATTTACATAAAATTTGTATAAATATAAATATATATATATACATACAAATACATAATTTCTAGGGCACTTATTAGAAAATCTATGTAGTCAGAATATCTGCCTTTTTTTTTTTTCCTTAGAGCCTTTCCTCCTAGTTCTTCCTATTTGTAGTTGGTTGGGGAAGCTGGAACTAGACTGTAGTTAGAAATTGGTTCTCTTGGGCTGTAGAGATGGCCTAGCGGTTATTTTATATCGGCGCTCGGAAGCGGCACTCGCTCTTGCAGAGGACCCGCGTGCGATCCCCAGCACCCACATGGCGGCTGAGAACCGTCTGAAACTCCAATTCCGGGAGAACTCCAGCTCCAGGGGAATCCGACACCCACTTCTGACCTCCGCGGCATCGCACGACACGGGTGCACAGACTTGCATGCAGACAGTACATTCGTCCACATACAGAAATAAATAAAAAATTAATAAAAAAAAAATTTTAAGAAATTGGTTCTCCCCTATTTTTAGTGTTTTTTCTGCAATGGCACTGACTTGGAATGGCTGTTTGCTAATTTTCTTTTTATTTTGTTTAGTTTTTGAGGATTATAATTCAGTTACTTAAGGGAGTTATATAAATATTTGCCAGAGATTGGAGTAAAGGTACAAATATTTAACATCACTGAAGCACTTTGATGTTGCCCCTAAAGTTTGACGTATATTGAGTAGGATGAGCATATTTTATTAAGTATACTTCCTTTTCCCTGCCTCTTGTTTTCCCCTTTGTCTGCTTTAGCTCCTGTTCATGAGTGAGATACAGACTGGCAGGCAATCAGAATCGCCCTGTTTGGTAGAACAGTACTGAGTGCCTAGCAGTGGTCATCATTTCTCATCATTGTTCTCATTCCCTTATAAGAGGAAATAACTCTTTCATCACCAGTATGTCTGACTTTGACATTGAGACACAACATTGTCATGTACAAGGAAAACTAAGTTAGAAAAAAAAAAAAGTAGAAGCCACTGCAAATAGAAAAAAAAAGAAAACAAAATCACAATTCTTTGGTGCTTTAAGTAACTTCACCTGTTGGCTGAATTCATAGCTGTCTTCAGCTGCTGGCGTTGCTTGCTGCTACAGGTTAGACACACCTCTTGACTGCTGATTAAAGGCATGAGCCACCGCGCCTGGCCACAGTATAGGGACTAGAGAGATGGCCGCAGGTGAAGAGCACTGGGTTCTCTCACAGAGGACTGGGGTTCGATTTCCCAGCATGCGCATAAGCCTGTAACTCCAGTTCCAGGGAAATCTGATGCCTTCTTCTAACCTTGTTGATCATTCTAGGACATGGGTACACTTACACACATGCAGGTGATATACTCATACACGTAAAATAATAAAAAAACATTATAAAAAATATAATGGTTTTTAAAGGGAAAGGTAACACTTTCATAATGTATTAGGGTAGACTTAGCCTTTCCATGTAAGGCTTGCTTAGTTCTGAGAAGACATCTCCAAGGTGACATTAATTAGACTGTATAAGATAGATAGTGATATTTGAAACCTTTGTCATGAACTTTTGTCCAATTTTTTTTCTTTCTTCAAGAGAGGATCTCACTAGCCTGGAACTCACTAGACCAGGCCTGCTCCAAACTGAGAGATTTGCAAGCCTCATCCTCCTGAGTGGGTAAGGATGTGCTGTATGCAACATGTCTTAGAGAATTAGAATTTATCAAACCATGCCGTTGTTGAGTTTTAAAGGGCAAAAAAAAATGTCCAATGATTAAATTTCTCCACTGCTGTTCACATCATGATTTGTTGTGATTAATGTATGTGGATGAGGACATTATAGAAAATCCTGAGACTTCAACAATATGTGATGCAAGTTTTGCATTGATTTGTCTGAATGTTTTTCTTGTAGAAATGAGATCAAAGGGTGTTTTTCTTAAGAGCACATCATTTGCATATTTATTTGATCAAGAATTTGAAGATTTATATAAGGTAAGAGATTTATAAACTTACTAAATTGTGTTAATTATTTAGTGTTAGGGACCTCTTAAGTTGCTAAAGTCTTAATTCTGCTGCAACCTCCCATGGACATAGGATTTCAAGCATGTTCCAATAAATCCAATGGATAAATGTTACTTTTTTGTTGCTTTTATGTATTATTGAGTGGGAGAGAACCAACATCTGCAAGGTATCTTCTGATCACATGCATATACAATAAATAACAGAGGTGGCTGGAAATCTATAAGATTGAGACTAGCCTCGTCCTCATAGTGAGTTCCAGGCTAGCTGGGGCTACAGGGAACCCTGTCTCAAAAAGATATACTTTAAATAAATAAATAAGAAAGAAAGCTAAAAGCAGTAAAACTAAGACAATAAAATAGATGCTATGTTTTTATTGAAATACAAGCTTGGTAATGGTGGTATGGAGAAAACTGGATTCCATACTATTTCATGCCTTGTGATAGTTGTTTTGTCCAATTTTATTTACCCTTTGGAGACTTCAAAATTATTAAATGAAAAGAAGATAACAAAATAAAAAGATTTTTGAAATGAGAAAGGGGTCAAAATTCCCAAAGTAGTCAAACTACTTGTAACCCTTAATTTGAACTATTCTCCACTACAGGAAAGTGTCCAGCATGAGGGACACTGTATTAGAAGGCAGTGACAGTGTGCAACTAGTCAGTGCCAGGGTCAGCATCAACTAATGAGAACTGCTCTCATTTTCATTGTAGGAACCAAATTAGAAAGAGGGTGGCTTCCTAACAGAAGTAGCCAGGCAGTCCTCTCTGAGCAGTTCTGCTGTTCTTTCTGTTGTCTATTTGTCTTGTACTTAATAAATGTCTTTTTCTGTCTTATTCTAACCTGAGTTTTTAGATTTGTTTTTTTAATTTTATTAATTTTATTATTTTTTATGTGTATTAATGTACTGTCTGCATGTAGGTTTGTGCATCTGTGTTGTGCAATGCTGCAGAGGTCAGAAGAGGGTGTCGGATTCCCCTGGAACTGGAGTTAAAGACGGTTCTTAGCCGCCATGTGGATGCTGGGAATCGAACCCGGGTCCTCTGCAAGAGCAGTAAGTGCTCTTAACCACTAGGCCATCTCTCCAGCCCTCCAACCTGAGTTTTACTGTCTGCAACAGCAGCCCACACAAGGGAGTGGGGAACTTGGCTCTCCTGTGTCCAGGTCGAGTGCGTGGTGTCGTGCACAGTTGGTGACCACTGGGCAGAGTAACTCTGAAGCCAGAAGTTTCCTATGACCTGGTGGCTCAGTTATCAATGCTCTCAGGAGTGAGGGGCCAGTGCTTCCTCTGGTCTTTTCATAGCAAAGACTTTATGCTTGTCTAGGTAGTTGTCCACATTTTCTCCTAAAGATTGAGGAAGAAGTTGTTAAACTGCCTTGCCTTGTCTTGTCTGATCAGGAGAAAAACTTGCTTCTTTTCCTTTCATTGCCAGAGGTCACCGTCTCTAACATGCAGCATATTGGTGGTGGCAGCTCCTCTGGGGCAAATCTGCATGCATTACATGAGATACTGGCTTCTCTTCACTTTTCTCTCTTCCTTAGGTGTCTATGTAGCTGAGGGTCACCTTGAACCAATCCTGCCTCCATCTCCAAAAATACTTTTATTACCAATACATGCTACCATGCTTTGCTCTTAAAATCTTTATTTTTTTTTTATTTTATTTTATGTGTATGAGTGTTGCCTGCATGTGTATAAGGGCACCTATAGGTGCAATGCCCACGGACTCAGAAGAGGGTGTCAGATCACCTGGAACTGGAGTTAGGAACTGTTGTTATCTGCCATGTGGGTGCTGGTACAGGAACCCAGTTTCTCTGCAAGAGCAGCCAATTGTGGTGCTCAAAACTCCATTTTGGGTAGGATTCCATTTTGTAGAGAAGAAACCCAGTCAGGATGACTCAGCACAGGGTAACTTGTCGCCACCAGCAGCCAATCAGGTTGTAGGCCGAGGCCCCCACAAGCTTAGCCTGTCAGAGAAGGACAAGCCTTGCTTGCTCTTTAACCTAGCCAACCAAAGCGGACGAATTATACCAGCCAAAGGCTGGACCAATTAAGCCCAGAAACCTACCTCCCTTTATCTAAAAACTATAAAATCCTGACCACGCCTTCGTTCGGGACTCACTCTCCTGGACCATTGTGTCGGAACAGGTGGTGATTCTTGAAAAAAGTGATCCTTTTGTACTTGCATCGGAATCGGCTCCTTGGTGGTCTTTGGGGGACCTGAATTTGGGGCACATTTGGGGGTCCCTCCGGGATCCCCACCATACCCCAGGACCCCGAAACCAGAGGATCGTACACTAGCTGGGTGAGTGTGGTTCTGTTTGTCTTTGTTGTGTAATTTGGGTCCAGACGATTTCTCTTCTAAAGAGCCAGCATAGACCTAGGTGGATACTCTGGAGGCTCGCTGGCTGGAGGCCCAGGAAGACGTTCCCAGATCTCCAGTGGGGGTTCGAGTCCCCCTTTCTGGTTTGGGGCGGGGCAGGTCACTCGCGCCCGATATTTTACTTTCGTTTTTTGTCTCCGCAGAAGGTCTTTGTTGGTTGTCTTTCTGTTTTTCTGTCTTCGTTTGTGGTGTGTGCGAGTGTCTCTATTATTCTCTAGGATGTGACATGGGGCAATCCTCATCTACTCCCTGTCCATCATGTTGGAACATTTCAAAGATTTTAAGTCTAGGGGAGTTACCGGGGGAGGGTGGAAGCGAAGAGGGGAAGACTGCAAATATTCTGTGAGTTTGAGTGGTGGACACTTGGAGTGGGGTGGCCAAAAGAGGGACCATTTGACATAGCCACCATTGGTAGGGTCCAGGAAATTGTCAGTGATCCAGGGCCCATGGCCACCCTGACCAGTTCCCCTACATCTTAGTGTGGGGGGACCTGGTGGAGAAACCACCTGCTTGGTTAAACCTTTTCTACCTCCCCGGCAATCCCCCACAAGCAAGGCCCTAGTGGTGAGGGAGCACCCCTCCTTAAAGGAGCCATCTGCACCCCCATCCTACAGGGTGGTGCTGAAGAGGAACTTCTGTTCCCACCACCATATCAGCCCCCACCAGAGCGGGCAGAAGGGGAAGTGCCCACGGAACAGGAAGAGGCTGAGAACAATGAGGCCCTGGCAGTGGAAGGGCCAGCAGCTTGCATGCGAAGGAGGACACGACCACTACCTCCCCCAGGGGTACCGCAAGGGCCCGGACTCCACTATGCTGCCGCTCCTGACAAAGCAGGGAACCAACCCCATCACTACTGGCCCTTTGCCACTAGTGACCTGTATTATAACTGGAGGGCTCAGAATGCCCAGTTCTCAGAAGACCCTAAGGACCTCACTAGCTTGTTAGATACTGTTCTGTTTACCCACCAGCCCACTTGGGATGACTGCTAACAGCTCCACCAGGTGCTCTTTACTACTGAGGAAGGAGAAAGAATCCAGAGGGAGGCCCGGAAGCTGATCCCGGGTGACAATGGACAGGCTTTGAACCCTGATATCATTAACACTGTTTTTCCTCTTATCCACCCTACTTGGGATTTCAACACGGCTGAAGGTAAGGAGAGACTCTGGGTCTATCGCCAGACTCTAATGGTGGGTCTCAGGGCTGTGGCATGCAAGCCCATTAATCTTGCCAAGGTAGGAGATGTGCAGCAGGGGTGGGAGGAGAGGCCTGCAGCCTTCCTAGAAAGACTCATGGGAGCTTTTAGACAGTGGACTCCTATGGACCCCAAAGCCCCTGAGACTAGGGCCACAGTGGTGATGGCATTTGTGAACCAGGCAGCACCAGACACCAAGAACAGTTACAGAGAGTGGAGAGACTAGGAGGCTTTCCTTACAAGATTTGATCGTTATTGCTGAAAAAGTGTACAACCATAGGGAAAGCTCAGAAGACAAACAGGCTCCAGTGGGGCTGAAAAATCCTAGTGGCCTCCACACTGAGTGATCCTAAGGCAAGAACCCACAGCTGAGGGAGCTGGCTGAGGAAGAAGGTAAGGAGGCTTCCTACCGCCAGAGGAGAATCAGGTTGGAAAGGGACCAATGTGCCTGCTATAAGGAATGTGGTCACTGGGCATGGGAATGCCCCCAAAGGAAGGGACAAGTAACTTCTAAAGAACTGTCCCTTGAGAAATGAGTGACTAGGGTGGTCGGGGTTTGGGCCCCCTCCCTGAACCCAGGGTAACCCTCAAAGTAGAGGGGAAACCGATCTAATTCATGCTGGACACTGGGGCTAAAAATTTGGTATTCTTGAACCCCAAGGCAAGCTTTCCAAACGAACTGGATGGGTGGAAGGGGCAACAGGGATAAAACGGTACTCATGGACCACCCGAAGAACTGTGGACCTGGGTGTGGGATGGTCTCCCAGTCCTGAGTGCCCCTACCCGTTGTCGCGGAAAGACTTGTTATCCAAAGTGGGAGCTCAAATCAGCTTCCATCCCGGTGGGGCCATGGTCAAAGACAAAAACAGCCGTCCTGTACAAGTGCTTACAGTTTGCCTGGAGGACAAGTATAGGCTGTTCCAGGCACCTCCGACTCCCATGAGTGACATGGATGAGTGGCTGAAATCTTTTCCCCAAGCATGACTGGCAGACCCAGCTAGGGTCTGGCAGTACCCCATGACACTGGAAGCCCAATTCCACCTGGGCATTCTGAAGCTATGCCAATCCCCATGGAACACCCCACTGCTGCCCGTCCGGAAGCCTCAATCTAATGACTACAGACCAGTTCAAGACCTCGGGGAAGTCAACAAAAGGGTGATGGATATACACCCTACAGTACCTAACCCTTACACTTTATTGAGTACTTTGCCCCCTAGCCACAACTGGTACCCAGTCCTGGACTTGAAAGATGCCTTCTTCAGCTTGCAGCTGGCACCCCAGAGCCAGAGGATGTTTGCTTTCGAATGGACAGATCCAGAGAAAGAAATTAATGGACACCTGACTTGGACTCAACTGCCTCAAGGTTCCAACTGTTTTCGATGAGGCGATACATGAAGACTTGAGTGGGTACCAGCAAGCCCACCCCACTATTACTCTTTTGCAGTATGTGGACGACCTCCTAGTGGCGGCTGACAGCCAGGAGGAATGCCTGCAGGGAACTCGAGACCTGCTGCAGACCCTAGGGGACTTGGGGTCCAGGGCCTCGGCGAAGAAGGCACAAATCTGCAAACCGGAGGTACAGTACTTGGACTACAGGCTAAAAGAGGGACAAAGATGGCTCACTGAGGCCAGAGAAGAGACTATTTTAAAATACTCCGCCTCCAGAACTGCCAACAAGTATGAGAATTTCTGGGGTCATCAGGCTTCTGCAGGCTGTGGATTCCAGGTTTTGCAGAAATAGCAAAACCTCTCTGAGTCCAATGGGACAAGGACCAAGAAGAATCTTTTACAAAACTTTAGACTGCTCAGTTGTCTGCTCCAGCCCTGGGCCTACCATATGTGACAAAGCCTTTCCATCTGTATGTGGATGAGGCAAGACGTGTGGCAAAGGGTGTACTTACCCAGCGTTTGGGCCTCTGGAGAAAACCAGTGGCCTACTTATCCAAGAGACTGGACCCAGTGGCTGCCGGGTAGGCCCCCTGTCTGCGGATCATAGCGGCCACTGCTTTAATGGTCAAGGATGCAAATTGACTCTAGGGCAAGAGCTCCGTGTAGTGACCCCTCATGCTATAGAGGGGGTCCTTAAGCAACCACCTGACCGGTGACTGAACAATGCCAGACTGATGCATTATCAGAGCCTCCTGTTAAATCCTGCCAGAATCATCTTTCAGGCCCCTGCAACCTTGAACTCTGCTACCTAATCCAGAGCTGGAAGCTCCGCTGCATGAATGTGTTGAGATCTTGGCACAGACTCATGGGACCCACGCAGACCTGTAGGACTCGCCGTTGCCAGACACTGAAATCCCGTGGTACACTTATGGGAGCAGCTTCACTTAGGATGGACAGAGGTATGCAGAGGCAGCCAAAACAGAGGTTGTCTGGGTGAAACCCCTACCACCTGGGACCTCAGCCCAGAGGGCCGAACTCGTGGCTTTAACAAAGGCACTAACTCTAGGACAGGGCAAAAAGGCCACTATCTACACTGATAGTCCGTACACCTTTGCAGGAGCTCACATACACGGAGCAGTATACAAGGAACAGGGTCTGCTGACAGCATAGGGCAAGCCTATAAAACATAAGAATGAAATCTTAGGCTTACTGGCTGCCTTGTGGCTGCCCTCCTGGCTGGCCATCATTCACAGTCCTGGACATCAGAAAGGAAAGGGCCCGGTAGCCAAAGGGAACAACCTGGCAGATAAGACAGCCAGGGAGGTGGCAACGGGTCCCCCTCTGGTTCTGCTGGTGAAGGCACCAGACCCCGGGCCGAGCCATCTGCCAGACGGGCCTGTATTTACCCAAAAAGACCTTGATCTGATAAAAAATCTGCCAATGACTCGCTGCCCAGATGGGTGGTGGCAAACTTCAGATTACAAGGTCATACTACCTGGGGCTGGAGAGATGGCTTAGTGGTTGAGAGCGCCGACTGCTCTTGCAGGGGACCCGGGTTCAATCCCCAGCACCCATATGGCAGCTGACAACCGTCTGTAACTCCAATTCCAGGGGCATCTGATGCCCTCTTCTGACCTCTGTGGCATTGCATGACACGGGTGCACAAACTTACATGCAGACAGTACATTCATACACATAAAAAAAATAAAATAAAAAAACAACAAAAAAACCCAAAACAAGGTCACACTACCTGAGGTACTCGGAGATCAGGTTCTGCAAAAGATGCATTGATTCACTCACGTGGGAATGAGAAAAATGCAAGACCTCATAAGATGTGCTGGGATAAAGATTATGGACTCCCAACAAAAAGATAGAACAGACTGTGGCCCAGTGGGGCCTGCCAGGTGACAAATGCCAGGTACACGATTGAGGGGAAGGAAGCCTGGAGCTTATTGGGAAGTGGACTTCACTGAGGGAAAGCCTGGCATGTATGGTGACAAATGGTTGTCAGTTTTTGTACGTACTTTCTCAGGTTGGGTGGAGGCTTTTCCAACAAGACATGAGACAGCACAGGTGGTGGCAAAGAAACTGCTGGAAGACATCATGCCCAGATTTGGATTTCCAACTATGATTGGGTCAGACAATGGCCTGTGTTTGGATCTAAGGTAATCCAAGGGCTGGCATCGGTGATTGGGGCACATTGGAAGCTACATTGTGCACATCGCCCCCAAAGCTCAGGACAGGTAGAAAGAATTAATAGAACCCTAAAAGAGACCCTAACTAATTTGACCATGGATACTGGCGAGAACTGGTTGTCTCTCCTACCCTTCACCCTCTATAGGGTATGCAAGTCACTGTCTCTTTTTTTTTTTAATTTTTTAAAAATTTTTATTTATTTCTGTATGTGTATCAATGTACTGTCTGCATGCAGGTCTGTGCACCCGTGTCGTGCAATGCCGCGGAGGTCAGAAGAGGGTGTCGGATTCCCCTGGAACTGGAGTTCTCCTGGAATTGGAGTTTCAGATGGCTCTCGGCCGCCACGTGGGTGCTGGGGATTGAACACAGGTCCTCTGTAAGAGCGGTTGGCACTCTTAACCGCTAGGCCATCTCTCCAGCCCCACTGTCTCCTTTTGAAATCATGTATGGTGTCCCACCCCCAATCATACCTACTCTGCAGCCAGAACTGTTAATAGAGATTGATGACCATAACTTTTTACTTTCCCTCAGTGCCTTACAAAGGGTCCATCAAAATGTGTGGAGGCGTCTGAGAGCTCTGTACAAGACAGGGCCTCCTCCAGAGCCACATCACTTCAGACCTGGAGATTGAATGTATGTGCAACAACACAGACTAAAGAGCCTGGAGCCTCACTGGAAAGGCCCCTACGTAGTTGCCCTGACGACCCCCACGGCCCTCAAGGTGGGCGGCATTGCGACCTGGGTTCGCTACTCCCACACGTGACCTTCAGACCCCTTCGCTGTGAGGGAGGAGTTCCTGCCACAATGGAAGGTCACCAAGGACAAGGACAACCCCCTCACATTGAATATTCAATGAAGAGATATTCCTGGACCCGCGCCAGGCTCATGACCGTAGTGCTTTTGCTCTTGCTATGTGTACCTGCTGGCAACACCACTGGTCTGGGGAAGAACCCACCCCAGCCATGGAAATTGACTTGGATG
The DNA here is from genome assembly GCA_009823505.1 of Rhizomys pruinosus. Lineage (NCBI taxonomy): Eukaryota > Metazoa > Chordata > Mammalia > Rodentia > Spalacidae > Rhizomys > Rhizomys pruinosus. The sequence goes on from VZQC01005209.1 coordinate 2,134,431, forward strand.
ATCAGAGACCTGTTGACTGGAGAGGTACTCAGTTCTACCTCCAAGGTGGCACCTGTCAATACCTAGTGGCCAGAACTCTACTTCAGCCTGTGCAGATTGTATGGACCTGGAAATGTTCAGTCTCAGGATGGTAACTGGGTCCCATGGGGATGTATGGCGGCATAGTAGGAGGGTACCAGGATTGATATACATGCCCCCAAAGGAGAGGAGCAGGCTGTGGATCAGTTGGGGACTTTTACTGTGCTCAACGGGGTTGTGAAACATCTGCCTTGTGGGGGTCCCTGGAAGGAGATGACATCAGCCTTACTGTAGTCCCAACTCAGATGCTAAACATAGAATTCACAAAGCAAGGTAAAGAGTGAACAGATTGGATTATAGGCAGTAACTGGGGAATAAGAGGCTATGATCCCATAGCCAGGGACCCAGGATCTGCTTTCACTATTATACTCAAAGTCGAGCCCACATATCAACCTGACCACCAGGGGCTAGGGCCCAATTTGATCCTAGCCCCTCCAGCCCCCACAAAAAAGCCTGGCCCAGTAACTAAACTTTCCACTGAAAGTGCTACCTGGCCAACAGAAAAAGTTACCTACCAATCTTAGCCTCTTATGCCACCTACGCCTGAGCCCAGCCAGGACACCCTCTGGAGCCTCCTTACTGCCAGCTATAGGTTGATAAACACATCCAACCCAGAGATTACTCGGTCATGTTCCTGCCAGATATGTACCACCTCAACAGGGATGGTGGGCATGCTCGACTGGACTGACAGCCTGTGTCCATGGAAAGGTACTGAACCAAACAGGGTTCTGTGTTTTAGTTCAATTACTCCCGAGAATCTTGTATCACCAGGAAGAAGATATGTACGAAGGCCCAACACTCAAGAGAATCAAAAGGGAGCCTGTATTGGCCACCACTTTGGCTCTCCTAATAGGTATACGATTGATAGGATCCGGGACTGGAACTGCCTCACTAGCAACCCAAGGGGCCCATTACAGTTACCTAAGAGCAGCAATAGACATAGACACAGAAAGAATAGAAACATCCATTACTCATTTGCAGGAGTCACTCACCTCAGTATCTGAGGTGGTGCTGCAGAACAGGAGAGAGCTAGAACTACCTTGCAACGAGGAGGATTGTGTGCAGCTCTAGGGGAAGAATGTTGTTTTTATGCTGACCACTCTGGCATAGTCAGGGACTCAGGGACTCAATGAATAACGTCCAAGAAGGCCTTGCCAAAAGAAAAAGAGAACAGCGGCAGGGTTGGTTTGAATCAATGTTCAACACCTCCCCCCTGGTTGACTACCCTTGTTTCTGCCTTGGCCAGACCCCTGGTCATATTACTACTACTATTACTAACTTTTGGTCCCGGTATTTTAAACAAGCCGATTAGTTTTGTTAAAGACAGGATAAACCCAGTACAACTTATGGTACTGAGAAGCCAATACCAACAGCTCCATCCCCCTGGTAGTGTCTACGGTGGGGCCAGTTCCTATGATGAGGAAGCAGAGATGCTACAGTAACTACATCGGCCCATGATTGGGCCAAGAAGTTCACCAAGAAAAGGGGGGAATGTGGTGCTCAAAACTCAGTTTTGGGTAGGGCTCCATTTTGTAGACAACTACCTCAAGAAGAAACCCAGTCAGGATGACTCAGCACAGGGTAACTCGTCGGTCACCCTACCCACCAGCAGCCAATCAGGTTGTAGGCTGAGCCCACACAAGCTCAGCCTATCAGAGAGGAACAAGCCTTACACCCAGTCAGGTTATAGGTCAAGACCCGCACAAGCTTAGCCTGTCAGAGAAGGACAAGCCTTACTTGCTCTTTAACCTAGCCAACCAAAGCAGACGAATTATACCAGCCAAAGGCTGGACCAATTAAGCCCAGAAACCTACCTCCCTTTGTCTAAAAACTAAAATCCTGACCACGCCTTTGTTCGGGACTCACTCTCCTGGACCATTGTATCAGAACAGGTGGTGAGTCAGCTTGAGCTTGAATAAAGTGATCTTTTTGTACTTGCATTGGAATTGGCTCCTTGGTGGTCTTTGGGGGACCTGAATTTGGGCATAACATAAGTGGACCATTTGTAGGCCAGGTGGTCACAGAGCCTTGCTCTTTGTAGTGTATAAATGTGTTGCCTGTATGTATGTAAGTACACCTTTGTTTTACAATGTCCATAGAGGACAACGGAGGGCATTTTAGCCCCCAAAACTGGGAATCAAACCTGGGTCCTCTGCAAGAGCAGCTGGGCTCTTCAGACTCCTGTTTTGGCTGGACAGATGGATCAGTGTTTAAGAGTACTTGCTTTTGCAGAGGACCCAAGTTCAGTTCCTAACACCCATATTAGATGGCTCACATCTGCAGGGGGATCTGATATCTTTGGCCTTGAGTACCTACACAGACACACAAGTGTGATGGCTAGAGTAACTCCATTTTGAACAAAACAGCCATCTTGAGGAATGTTAAGGCGTCAGCAGAAAACTTTTTTTTTTTTTTTTTAGTCTTTTCAAGACAGGGGTCTCCCTGTAGCCCCAGCTGTCCTGGAACTCACTATGTAGACCAGGCTGGCCTTGAACTCACAGAGATTTGCCTGCCTCTGCCTCCTGAGTGCTAGGATTAAAGGCATGCGCCACCATGCCTGGCAGAAAACCTATTCTTAGCTCAAGGCTGAAACAAAAAAACAAAACTCCAGCCCTCAACTCACTTTTTAGGAGCCTGAAGCCAGCCCCATCAGCACTTAGACCCTGATAACATTAATTCCAGGAGGAGCTGACCTCAGAGTTTACTGACCCTTTTCCCTGAATCATATAACTGTCTTAAAATTGGGGCTGGAGAGGCTGGGCATGGTGGCACACACCTTTAATCCTAGCACTCAGGAGGCAGAGGCAGGTGGATCTTTGTGAGTTCATGGCCAGCCTGGTCTACAGAGTGAATTTCAGGACAGCTGGGGCTACAGGGAGACCCTGTCTCAAAAAAACAAACAAAAAAAAAACTGTCTTAAAATCGTTAATTAGCCAGGCGTGGTGGCGCATACCTTTAATCCTAGCACATGGGAGGCAGAGGTGGGCAGATCTCTGTGAGTTCAAGGCCAGCCTGGTCTACAGAGTGAGTTCCAGGACAGCCAGAGCTATAGGGAGAGCCTGTCTCAAAAAGACCAAAATAAATAAATAAAGTCGTTAACTAAATGCTTACTCTATTTCTGTAAACTTGCCTAATTGCCATTTGCACAAGAAGCCATAGTGTTACCTGCTCATGCAGCAGGAAATTCTTCAGAACTGAAGCAGCTGTTGTCTATACCTTTAAATTCTCTATTTACCCACCACCTCCTTCACAGTAGTTTCAGATTTAGAAATGAGATTACCTGCTGCAGCATTGCTTCAATAAATTTTTGCTGATTGGAGCCCAGACTGTGTCTGGTGGTCTTTCTTGGTGGTCTCAAACTCTGTAACACATCTTGTCACTGTTTCTCATTAACCTGGTTGCATCCTGAGCTTCTTGAGGACAGACAGTATCTCAAGGAGACCCCTTTAGGCTGCATGCTATGCTATTTTCAAGAATTCTGTGAGGCAGACTATGTATTCAATATGTTGCCTGGAAAATTGCATGTCTATTAGAATGCCCCACCTTTAATGTAGACTGGCCACATGTAGTGTCCTTTGGCCCCCAGATCATGCTAAGAGTCCAGAAAGTGGACACAGGGCACCTGGTCACTCTGATATTGTTTCCTTATATTAACCACTGAATCACCCTTCTCATCCATCTCCCTCTTTGACTGAAATGTTGTGCCCTTAAGCAGGGTTCCTCTGTTCTATTTAACAAACCCTTGGCTAATAGGCTTAGACCCCCACCCCCAGACCAATGCCCGGAAAGGAGGAAGGCATCCCTCTACCCTACCAGCTGCACACCCAGCCTGTTCAGGATCTGACTCTGTCTGGAGGGACTTCTGCCCCTCCAGCTTTCCCCCTAAAACCCTACTCCCCAGAATCTATCCTGAGTTGCCCTCACTTCCGCATACCTGGAGCAGAGTGGACTATGCTGATCTATGCCAAGCCAGGCTCCTTCACCAGCTGTCCTTCCACTTAGGGGGAGGTACTGTCAAATGGGTCCCCTCAGGATGGGATTGCAAGGGCCCCTTTTGGGGTATATGTTCCCTTTTCATCTAGTGATCTGTACAACTGGAGGACCCTCCTCCTGGAACTGATGCAGAAGTTTGCTGGAATATGAGAAGAAACAAACTCACCTGGGCTGCCCTCCCACTGACCACCGGTAGTTGTTCAACTCCTGAGTTCTGCCATACCTGTGAGAGTGAAGCAATACCCAATCTTAAGAGATGGTAAGGCTGGCATTAGAAAATATTTGTTGCCTTGGAGTGGCAGGAATCTTCGTTCCTTGTCACCCCATGGAACACTTCCCCAACAAAACACTTTTCCTATCAGAAAAACAGATAATAGGGACTACTTTCTTGCCCAGGACTCGAGAGAATTTAATGAGAGGGGATGCATTTTTCTCCTTGTCCCACCTATGAGTCAACCCACGTTTGCCTTTGAACAGACAGACCCCACACAAGGTCCAGAGGCCAGCTGCCCTGCACTCTCCTGCCTCAAAGGCTTAAGAACCCTGTGTAATGAGGCCCTCAGTGCACGCTTGCTTGAATATTGCCAAGGGCACCTGAATATCACTTTTGAAATATGTGGGTGGCCTCCTCATTGCTGCTCAGGCATTGGACATAAGCAAGCCATTAAGGACTTCCTTGGAGCACCCCAGCAGTTGGGTTACTATGTATCAGCCAAGAAAGCCCAGCTGTGTGCCAGGAAGGTAATTTATCTAGGGTTTTGCTGGAGGACAGCAGAATTTTATTTTGAGTAGGATAGAAAGTATAAACATTCCTGATCCATGTGACAAGAGTCTGGTGAGAGAATTCTGGGGTGTGGGGCTGCTGACCTTGTGGTTGGACAGGCTGAAGAGGGCACTTGCCACCAAACAGCCGTGGGACTGATTGGCCAAACATGCAGCAGTGGTCTCACAGCCAAGACGTGGAGCTGCTGGCTCCAGCATCCAAATGAGCTGAAGAGCCAGCTGTGCGCTTGATGGCACAGGTGCAGTCACAGCCTGGGTATCACATCAGGTGGTGCAAATCCATGAAATCTTTATTCTATGTAACAGGTCTGGGATGGGCAGCTCCTACTTCGTGTGATATCACTTCCCAGTAGCCAGTCCTAGACCACCACATCATCCCAGCTTGTGGGCCATATTCAGAAAAAGAGTGCGGTGATAAGAAAGCCAACTCCTGACTTCTGAGCACGAGCTGCCAGAAAATGGGGCATACCCTGCATCTTTTGTTCTGCCTAGTGTGCTGAGCAGATTGGTACTCAGCATACTCTCAAGGTACTCTCAGGATTGCTGTCCCACATCTCCGCCTTTTGTTTTTGCCTCTACAAGCTCAGAGAGCATGATAGTACTGGTGGGCAGTTTGCCTTTGTCTGGTCTCAAGGGCTATGACTGTCTTGCAAATGCAGTAAGCACTGTCCATGTGAACCCAATTAGTAAGCATCTGTGTCCAATTTTTGTACAACCCAAGGTCCCCAAGTCTAGTTGGAGAGGTTTGCATACACAAACATGGTGATCAAATAAAAGTTCAGTCAGTTTTTCTGGCAGGTCATTTCCTGCTGCCCTTTGTAAGGTGTCTGCAATCACTATTCCTGAGGAACTGCTCCTGTAGCCAAGGATGATGGCTTCTGCCACTCTTGCTGGAGTCCTAAGGATATAAATAAAGTCAGTAGCATTGTGGGGTGTAATGCAATTAGAAATTATGACCATGGTGGGGCTGGAGAGATGGCCTAGCGGTTAAGAGCGCCGACTGCTCTTGCAGAGGACTGGGGTTCGATTCCCAGCACCCACATCGCGGCTGAGAACTGTCTTTGACTCCAGTTCCACAGGAATCCGATGCCCTCTTCTGACCTCTGTGGCATTGCACGGTATGGGTGCACAAAACTACATGCAGACAGTACATTCTTACACATACAAGAATAAGTTTTAAAAAATCTAAAAAATATTTAAAAAAAGAAATATGAACATGGTAATTTCTTTGTTCTACCACTTTAGATGAGGAGTTAGGAGGAACACAAAGGGAGACTTTAGGCAAGCCTGGTAGGGATCTATTATCATAATTGACTCCTCAGTGGGGGGGGGGAGTCCCTCATATCATTTAATAGTTTGATTGGAGTTAAGTAAAACTTGGCTGGCTCTCATTAGAACAAATTGTTAGGTGCTGTTTCAATTTGCAAGGTAAGGTCCTTCACTGGATTAAGGGCAGAATCATTGCCAAAATCAGAGGCAGGGCGCTAGCCCAAGAGGATGCCACCAGAAACAGTGGGTTGGAAACATCTGGCACTGTCCCCAGAGGCCTCAGGCTCTGCACCTGTGACTCCAGTGCTTTGTGTTTCCCCTATGTCACCCTCTGGCAGAGTGGCATTCTCCTGGATTTCTTCTGCCCTTCCTGGCTGCTCAGATGGGCCAGCTTCTCTGGCAGTGGTTCCTGGTCCAAACACTTCTTACCAGGACCCAGATGGGGCGGGGGGGGGGGCTCTGCCTGTGGGAAGACACAAATCTTCCCATCATTTTTAAAATTTTTTTTAATTTTATTTATTTCTGTATGTGTATCAATGTACTGTCTGCATGCAGGTCTGTGCACTCGTGTCGTGCAATGCCGCGGAGGTCAGAAGAGGGTGTCGGATTCCCCTGGAACTGGAGTTCTCCTGGAATTGGAGTTTGAGATGGTTCTCGGCCGCCATGTGGGTGCTGGGGATTGAACCTGGGTCCTCTGTAAGAGCGGTCGGCGCTCTTAACCGCTAGGCCATCTCTCCAGCCCCGTTTTTTTTTTTTTTTTAATTTTTTTTAAATTAATTTTATTTATTTCTGTATGTGTATGTACTGTCTGCATGCAAGTTTGTGCACCCATGTTGTGCAATGCCGTGGAGGTCAGACGAGGGAGTCAGATTCCCCTGACACTGGAGTTCTCCTGGAATTGGAGTTTCAGACGGTTCTCAGGCGCCATGTGGGTGCTGGGGATTGAACCTGGGTCCTCTGCAAGAGCGGTCGGCACTCTTAACCGCTAGGCCATCTCTCAAGCCCCCAAATCTTCCCATTGTTATCAGGAGGTCTGGACCCTTCCATTGTCCCGACATTGGATCTTGCCAAAGTATCAATGGTGCCTCATTATGCCCTGTCAGAGGCTCCAGTGCTGTGGACTGTGGTTACGTTTGGGTTCAAAATTGACAAAGTTTTTTTTTATTATTTTATTTATTTTTATTTATTTGTTTACTTGTATGAATGTACCGTCTGCTTGTAGGTCCATGCACCCGTGTCGTGCATTGCCGCAGAGGTCAGAAGAGGGTCTTGGATTCCCCTGGAACTGGAGTTCTCCTGGAATTGGAGTTACAGACGGTCTCTTCAGCTTGCCCAGTGGGTGCTTGCTTGGGGCTGCGAATGTCCGCGCTGCTACACGCTCTGTAAGAGGCAGTCGGCACTCTTAATCTCTGGCCATCTCTCCAGCCCGAAAGAACGTTTATAGTAAAGAAGGCTTTTACACTGCAGCACTAGGAGGAGAGGAAGTAGATTAGGCCTCCCCTTCTGTATTTGTAATGGCGCCCTTTATAAAATTTATGTCTCTTTTATAGCCATAGGCTTCTAGGGGGACGGTATTTTTTGACTGTGATGTGCAGGGTGCAGCCATTCTAGAGGCCATTAGATTGCAATATCACCCCCACCAGAAAATGTCCTGTAGCAAGAACTATCCCCTGTGAAGGGGGTGTTTTAGTTTGTCTTCCATTGCTGTGACAAAACACTCTGACTGACAACCAACTTGGGGAGGAACGGGTTGTTTCAGCTTACATCTCTGGGTCACACGTTTCATCACTCAGGGAGCCCCAAGGCAGGAAGAACAGGGCGGAAACTGGAGGCAGGAGTGAAGCACAGGCCATGGAGGATTGTGTTCACTGGCTTGCCCTTGGCTCATGCCCAGCCGCCTCTTATACAGTACACAACAAACCTGCCCAGGTGGTACCATCTCTTGTGGCTGGGCCCTCCACACTGTCTCGACCATCAAGACAATACTCCACAGATGTTGGCCACAGGCCAATCCAATGGAGCCAATTCCCCAATTGAGGCTCCCTCAACCTAGGGTGTCAAGTTGACCTCTAAAGCTATCCAGCACAATGACCCCTGTCAACTTGAGAACACAAAACACATCACTATTAAACCACCACCTTTCCAGTTTCTTATCCCCAAAAGTATGATGTTAACATTAATCACAAAACTCTGACAGTACAACCTTAAAAGCCCTACAGTCCTTAAATGTTTCCAAATGCTTAAAAGTTCCGTCTATTAAAAGTCTCTTAACTGTGGCTTGCTGTAAATCAAAACAAGTACTGTCTTATTTCAAAGGAAGAATCAGGCATCTTCACAAAAACCTAAGTCAGCAAGTAGTCCAGGCTGGTATCTTGGGATTCACTCACGATCTTCTGGGCTCAAAAGGTCTCGGCAGCTCCCCCTCTACGACTCTGCTCGTCGTGGACAAAGCTCATCTCGCAGCCCCAGGCCAACTTCATCCACACCTGCTGCTGCTCTTGTGGTCATCCCCACGGTCCCGCATCTCCACAAAAGCTGGGGTCTCATGAAACTGAGGCAGCACCTTCACCAATGGTTCTTTGTACTCTCCTGGTGCAAGCCTAGCTTCTCTCCATGACCCCTGCAATCCTGGGGTCTTCACTGCAACTGAGGTACACTTCCACCAATGGTCTTTCCTGAACTCTCACAGTGCCAAGCCTCGGCTGCTCTGTGACCCCCTCAAATTTCAACACCAGAACCATATAGGAGACTGTGATGGTTAATCCTGGGTGTCAACTTGACTGGACTAAGGAACAAATAAGAGAAAAGGATCTTCGGATTGGACCACCTCAACCCGTGTATTAGTCACTTTTCTGTTGCTGTGATAAAGCACCATGACCAAAGGAACTTATAAAAGGAAGACTTTATTTGAGCTTACGATTGACGGTTCCAGGGAATTAGAGTCCATTGTGGCGGGAGGCGTGGCGGCTGGAGCAGCAAGCCGAGGGTCACATCTCGCAATGAGCACAGGAAGCAAAGAGGGCAACCGTAGACCACGAGGCTTGTTAAAACTCACTAATCCTGCCCCCAGTGACACACTTCCCCTAGCATGGCCACACCTTCTAAGACCTCCAAAAACAGTGCCACCAACTGGAGACAAATGTCTGAATACTTGCAGCCTACGGCGGACATTCATTCAAACCACAACAACCTGGATGGCCCACCCCAAATGTGGGCATTACCTTCTGCCGGCAGGCAGTATAAAGGGCCATGGCAGAGGGAGTTGGTCCCTTTTTTCCTGTGGCTTGCCTCTCTCTCACTGGTGAGTTTGTCTTGCTGCTGTGATCAACCCTTCGGATCCCAGCATGTACTGAGACCGGCAGATCTCCTGGAATCCACCGGGCCTTCAACACCAGATTGGGACTACTGAGACATCCAGCCTTGTGGACTGAGCAGTTCCCTGGATTCTCAGCCTCTCCAGTTCGGCGCGGCTACTGTTGGACTACTTGAGCTCTGTCACGTGAGCAAATCAATAAATTGTATATAGTTATATATTCGTCCTGTTGCTTCTGTTTCTTTAGAGAACCCTGACTAATACAGAGACTCTTACACACTACCAAGTCCTGCTTCTGGCTTGATATGGAGGCTTGGGCCCCTTCTGGATCACAGCTTCTGTGTGCTGACCCTGAAGAAATTCTTCCCAGAAGATTTCACCACAGTGATGCTGGTCTCTTCTTACTTACAGCTGATTTTTCAGCCCCAGCTAACCAGCATCAATTGTCCCAGTACAACAAAGATTTCCCTTCAGGTTCTGGTCTCTTGTGACTTACAGCTGATTCTTCAGCCCCAGCTGACCAGAACCCACAGATTACATAGTCCTGATGATCTCTGCTCCCCTTTGAAACTAGAAACTTCACAAGCCAGGCCTCTATCTTCTACAAATCCTTCAGCAAAACTGCTCCAAGCTCCACAGCAACGATCTTTAGGCATTCAATGATCTTCCAGAGGAGAGACACATCTCCTCTGAGGAGATATGAGGCCATGGGCACAGTCAGTTAATAGCCCCCAAAACCTTTTAGAGCTAGTTAATTAAAGGGCAATGTCTCTGGGAGTTTAATTATTGGCATCTGAGGCTGAATAAGCCTAGTCTGTACAATTGATCACAGAAATTTGTAGGGAGGGGCAAGTTGAATTTTCTCCTTGGAGACCTTTAAAGGGGAATCCTCAAGGGCCACTAAGACTTGTGGGACTAGGGAGTCCAGGACTGCCCTGTCACCGAGCTAGGATAGCATCATCCATGTAGTGGATGATATCTAGCTCTGGGATTTTAGAAAACCTTTTCAGCACATGACCAACAAAGTCCTGACAGACCATGGGGCTATTTTTCCTGTCCTGTGGTAAGACTTTCCATTGGTATCTCTGCATGGGGAGTGGTTCCTATGAGGGAAAGCAAATGTAATGTGAGGTCTGTCATCAGGGTGCAGGGGAATAGAAAACAGTCTTTAATATCAAGAATGGCAATGTTTTTGCCCATTGGTATAGCTGAGAGCCAAGGAAGTCTAAGTTGGATAGTTCCCATCTTATTCATTGTGGTATTAATAGCCCTATGGTCCTGGAGCATATAAAACTTCCCCTGCTGTTTATTTTGAATTACAAAGACAGGGGTGTTTCAGGGACTAATGGAAGGCTCAATATACCCTGCACTTAGTTGCTCAGCAACTAAGGACTCCAAAGCTGTAAGTTTAGACAAGGGAAGCATAGGTATAGAAATCACCCATTCTAGCTTAATAAGTGATGGCCCAGAGAAATGGCGGTACTGGGAGCCTTGATCTCGGACTTGGGAGTCTACTGCTGAATTATAACGTACTTCATTGTCCATGGTTAGGCTTATCCCCAAGTCATCAAGAAGTCCCATAATTTGATAGGCAGGGACTTCCTTGATCAAGTTATGAGGTGGGCCAGGCATAATTAGGGGGTTAATGGTCCTATGTCCCCATCTAAGTCTTTCCAAACCATATACGTCAGGTAGTTGGACCAAAGGCCTTTCAGTTAGTTTCCATTCTTTTGGAACCTCCTCCTTCCTAATAATGATTGGGTCCACTCCAATATCCAATAAGCATTTTAAAAGCTTATCTCATCTAGGCGTGGTGGTGCACGCCTTTAATCCCAGCACTTGGGAGGCAGAGGCAAGAGGATCTTTGTGAGTTCAAGGCCAGCCTGGTCTACAGAGCGAGTTCTAGGACAGCTGGGGCTACAGGGAGACCCTGTCTTGAAAAAAAAAAAAAAAAAAAAAAAGCTTATCCCCATCTCGAAAAGACAAACACACAACAAAACAACAACTTATCAACTTATCGTCTATGTAAATTTTTGGACAAGGCGTGGAAGGCCGCTTGGTGCTCCTGGATGTGTCTGCAGCTGCAAAAGGGCAGGTGACTCCTGTCTTGAGTGGAGGGGTATTTTTACTTGTTTTTTATTTGAGCCTTCAATATCTCAGGGATATTAGTCTGTTTCTGACCCAAACATTGGAGGATAATAGTTATAACAGACAAGAATAGACTTGCAGCAGAGAGCCAGGGGGCCGCATTGGAAGACAATGCCCCAAAGTTGCTTAGACTGAAGAAGAGGGTCCCAGAAGAGGAAGGCAGATTCACCATGTGGGTGTTCACATACCCGAGACTCACCAAATTGCTTCAAGTCCCCGTTTGAAGGCGCCAGCTGCAGGGCCACAGACCCGCAAGGGGCGGATGAATGCAAGCAAACATGCAGCTTCGGGACTAGTTAAGACTGTATCAGGGCTGGAGAGATGGCTTAGCATTTAAGAGCACCGACTGCTCTTGCAGAAGACACGGGTTCGATTCCCAGCACCCACATAGTGGCTAAGAACTGTCTTAGGCTGGGTGTGGTGGCACACACCCTTAATCCCAGTGCTCAGTAGGAAAAGCCAAGTGGATCTGTGTGAGCTCAAGGCCAGCCTGGTCTACATAGTGAGTTCCAGGACAGCTGGGGCTACAAGGAGACCCTGTCTCCAAAAAAATAAATAAATAAAAATAAAAAGAGTATATTAATTGAAAATTTTCTGAAATTTCAACCATGTCAGAAAAATGGTTTTATTTGTAGTGCTGGAGATTGAACCTAGAGACAAGCACATTACTAGGCAAGCACACTAATATATATCCAAAGCCCTTGTTCATTAAAAAAAATGTATATGTGAGGTGGAGGTACCCTCAGAAGACAGAGGTGTTGGATCCCCAGGATCTAAAGTTACAGGAGCCTGTAAGCCACCATAGTATGGTCGCTGGAAAAGGCGCATGCTCTTAACCACTGAGTCGCCTCTCCAGCCCTACCGTCCTCATTTTATTTTGAGGCAGGTTCTCACTAAATTGTCCAAGCTGGTTATTAAGCTCAAAACCTAGACTTCAGGCCAGTGCCATTGGGTCTGACTAAGGACTGGTATTAAAGTAATATTCGTGCAAAATCAAAAATTGCAAAGGACTTTCTACTAGCTACTCTTCTATGCTGTGATAAACCACCATGAATGACCAAGGCAAATTACAGAAGGAAGAGTTTATTTGGTGCATGGTTTCTGAGTGATGAGTCCATTATGGAGGGGAGATATGGTAGCAGAGGTGGCTGGAATCAAAAGCTGAGAGCTCACAGCTTAAAGTAGGTACAGGAAGTAAAACCAACTCCAAGTAGGGCAAGGGTAATGCCCACCCCATGACTTGTTTCCTTCACCACCACTACACCTCCTAAAACTTCACCACCAACTGAGGACAAAGTATTTAAATATTTGGAGCCTATGGGAGACATTCTCATTCAAACCATCACAGACTGCCTGCACCTAAAAAGAAGAACTTATTTCGCAAGTCTTTTAATCCATTTTAGTGAATTAAGCCTTGTTCTAGATCAAATAAAAATGAAGCTTTCTGAAAGAACACTAATTTCCAGACTCTGAATTAGTCAGTGGAGCAAGAATGTCTGGAGATAATCAAACGCATTTGGTAGTCTGGAGTCAGGGCCAGGGAAATTCAGGTCAGTACAGAACGTTTAAGTACACTGCATGAGAAGCAGCCAGCCAATGGCAGAACTGCCTGTTACCCCCAGAGGACTTTGATTCCTGTGACTTAAATGAGAGCCACTCTGATTGGTTTGTGTTTGTCTTTGGACACAGGTAGGGCTCTGCCTAATTATAAGCCTCCCAAACTCCTCTCAAGGAGCTTGTTCTCCCGATATCCCCCCTCATCACCCCCTGACAGAGCAGCAAGGCAAGTCTTAGGTGTTTGCAAAGTCGCTTCTGGAGCTTCTCAGGCTGCATAAAGTCTTAATGCTGTCCTTACCTTCCGTTGCTGGTTTGTCAGAGGATCATAAAGAGGGACAGTGGCCGGCAAGGAACACCTGGTAGTCAAATTTAAATGGGCTGCTAATCAGGGGCAGTTTTCTCAGTTTGGGGTTCCAACTGTCTAGAGTGTTATTAACCCAGATGATAGGTATCCTCATGTTGGTAGCTGTAATCCTAGTTACATGGTCTGCGGGGGTGGGGGCTAGGGGGGAGGGTGTGGGGGGGTTCCTTACACCTGCGTTATACCAGCCCATCCCATTGTTATGGCTCCCCCACAGGAGGGGCTTTTCTACAGTTATTTCCCACCTTATCCCCCTTAGGGTTCCTCCTTCTCAACCCATCACAACTTTATGTTTTTTAAAGGTGTGCCACCATGCCCTGCTAGAGTATTTTTTTTTTTAATTTTTTTTGTTTTTTTGGTATTTTTGAGACAGGGTCTCCCTTTAGTCCCAGCTGGCCTGGAGCTCGCTATGTAGACCAGGTTAGCCTTGAACTCACAGAGATCCCACCTGCCTCTGCCTCCCAAGTGCTGGGATTAAAGGCACTCACCACCAGGCCCGGCTCTTTTTTGCTTTGTTTTGTTTTTGATTTTTAAAACATTTTTTAAACTTTATTTTGTATGTGTATGAATGTACTGTCTGCATGTCAGCTTGTGCACCCATGTTGTGCAATGCCAAGGAGATAAGAAGAGGGTGTCAGATTCCCCTGGACCTGGAGTTAAAGAGGGTTCTCAGCTGCCATGTGGGTGCTGGGGATCGAACCTGAGTCCTCTGCAAGAGCAGTTAGCGTTGGTTTTTGTTTTGTTTTTGTTTTGTTTTTTTTTGTCTTTTGAGACAGGGTCTTCTCCCTGTAGCCCCAGCTATCCTGGAACTCTCTCTGTAACCAGGCTGGGCCTTAAACTCACAAAGATCTGCCTGCCTCTGCCTCCCAAGTGCTAGGATAAAGGTGTGTGCTACACACCCCGCAAGTGCTCTTAACCGCTAGGCCATCTCTCCAGCCCACCCCCCCCCCCCGTCACAACTTTAATATCCTCTCCTAACATGGGAGCTCCCTACCAGGTCCCTTTGGTAGCAAAAATCCACACATAACCAGTGTTTAAGGTAGGACTGATATCATTCTGTACCCTGGGGACTCATTTGTATGCAGCAATCTTTTGGAAAGATCTCAAGTAAACAGCACAGTCTGTTGTCCCAGCAAAGGTGGTCACATTGCAGCAGTAGGATGATGGGGGATGGGGAGCTTCCCCAACCAGCAGCACAAGCAGAGTTAGGGACGATCCCTTTAGGGGGGCAGTTAGTTATGTTGACCAGTGTACAGGACTCAGGGCTACCTTGGGACAGGATTGCTTTCTAGACAAACTTAGTTGACAGGTCATAGAGGCTGGGTGGGAACTGGTCCAGCTGGGCATACACCTATTCAGAAGGGACATCAGGAGGCAGAGAGGGTACCAGCTCATGGTTCCCATCTCCAGGTTGCTTTGATACCATCAACCTCTGAGGCTGGTCTGGGGCACCTCTTCAAGTCCACTCCTGTCTCAGGTTCACAACAGACTTGACATATGTGTAATTCTTCCAAGGCTTCACACCTACTACTTTGAGAGAAGAGAGGGATGGGAAGGATGGTGTGCTATATAGCCCTTTCCAATTAGGGGCCCAAACTTCCCCAAACAGGGAGGGACCTGGATACAGTCTCTGTCTCCCTGGCTATGGGTGTTTCAGAGTTTGAGACCACTAGGAAAAGGCCACTCAGACCTAATTGAAATCCCATCAACTGCAGTGTTTAGGTTGGAAAGAGAGACTGAAGCCCAGGCTGCAGCAGGGAAGTTTTTTTTTTTTTTTCTTTTCGAGACGGGGTCTCCCTATAGCCCCAGCTGACCTGGAACTCACTCTGTAGACCAGGCTGGCCTTGAACCCACAGAGATCCGCCTACCTCTGCCTCCCGAGTGCTGGAATTAAAGGTGTGTGCCACCATGCCCGGCTGGGAAGGGGTTTTTAAAAGGCAAAAGCCATAATTCCTTCATTTCTACAGAATTTTCAGCTGTACATGAAAACAATATAGTTCCATTTGCAAGTAGTGATAAGCAAGTTTACAGAAGCCAGAGCAATCAGCTATCAGCTAATCATTTCATGATAGCTAGAGCAGAGCGAGCAGTTTTACAATAGTTATATATTTCTAGCTGGGCGTGGTGGTGCATGCCTTTAATCCTAGCACTCGGGAGGCAGAGGCAGGTAGATCTTTGTGAGTTCAAGGCCAGCCTGGTCTACACAGTGAGTTCCAAGACAGCTGGGGCTATAGGGAGACCCTGTCTCGAAAAGACCAAAAAAAAACCAAAACAAAACAAAGCAAAAAAAACCCCAATAGTTATATATTTCTAAGTGGGCTAAGGTGCCCTTGTGGTCAGAATTTCCCAGACACCACTACTATTACATTCTCTGAGCTTGTGGAGGCAAAAACAGAAGGGGAAGATGTGGGACTGCAATCCTGGACTCAGATATGTCTTGAAAGTATACCAGCTACTTGGGGCTGGACAGATGGCCTAGCTGTTAAGAGCGCCGACTGCTCTTGCAGAGGACCCAGGTTCGATCCCCAGCACCCACATGGCAGCTGAGAACTGTGTTTGACTCCAGTTCCAGGGGCATCCAAGACCCTCTTCTGATGTCTGCAGCATTGCACGAAACGGTTGCACAAACCTACATGCAGACAGTACACTCATACACAAAAAATAAATAAAATTAAAAAATATTTAAAAAAGAAAGTATACCAGCTACCAATCTGCTTAGCACACTAGGCAGAGCAAAAGATGCAGGTCATGCCCTGTTTTCTGCTAGCACACACTCTCTCAGAAGTCAGTGTTACCAGGCGTGGTGGCACACGCCTTTAATCCCAGCCCTGGGGAGGCAGAGGCAAGTGGATCTTTGTGAATTCAAGCCCAGCCTGGTCTACATAGCGAGTTCCAGGACAGCTGGGACCTTGTCTCAAAAAAAAAATATAAAGTCAACTTTATTTGGGTCAACTTGCTTGTCCGTACATCCCTTTTCTGAGTACACCCGAGCACTGGGAGATGATAGCTCAGGATGTAGGGGTTGCCTGTCCCAGACCAACAGAAGGTGCCTGTAATGGAGAATAAATGGATTTCATGGATTTGCACCACCTGACATGATCCCCAGGCTGTTACTGTGCCTGTGCTTAGTTGTGGGGCCATCAACACCACAGCTAGCTTTTCAGCTCATTTGGTTGCAGCGAGCCAATAGCTCCATGATTTTGTGTTTGGTTGCGGGACCATCAGTCCTGTAGCTGTGTGTTTGGACACAGGACCATAAACTTTGATGCTAACCCTTTAGTTCACAAATATTTATGCAAATAAAAGACATAAAGGGCCAGTACGATGGCTCATGGGTAAAGGTGCTTGCTGCCAATCCTGAGAACCTGAGTTCAAGTCCTGAAACTCATGGCGGAAGGAGAAATCTGACTCCAGAAAGTTGTCCTCTGACCTCTACCGATAAATGTAAAAAGGACATCACAATTAGTGAGCAGTGTCACATTCAAATTCTGTTGGTGAGCATTAGGCTTTTTTTTCAGCTTTTTATTTTATTTATTACTTTTTTATGTGTATGAATGTAATGTCTGCATGTAGGTTGGTGCACCAGTGTTGTGCAGTGCCTCAGAGGTCAGAAGAGGGTATCAGATTCCCCTGGAACTGGAGTTAAAGACGGTTATCAGCAGCCATGTGGGTGCTGGGAATCGAACCCAGGTCCTCTGCAAGAGCAGTCAGCACTCTTAACCACTGCGCCATCTCTCCAGCCCCCCTCCTTTTTTTTGGTGAGCGTTAGTTATTAAGGGAATAGGGTTTTTTTTTTTCCCTTCCTGGAGATTAAACTAACATGATAAATGAACAAAAATGATAGTCAAAAGAAGGAATTGGTTAACGAAAAATGGCAGAAAGCTGGGATGTTCTGAGTTTGATGCCTGGAACCCAAATAGTCAAATGAGAGCTAACTCCTTCAGGTTATCCCCTGACCTTCTTCATGTGCCTTTTGGCATGTGTGCACACACAAATGTACACACCTAAGTGTAGGAAGCTTTCTTTTTATGCTGAACAGGGACCACGTGGCCCTGCTAACGGGAATGGGAACACAGTGCCCGCTTTGCAGACACTGTGGGGAGCTGACCCCTGGGTGCACAGGCCAGCTGGCTATTTCCCGTAGCCCAGCCTGAGTGGTACTTCCAACTCAGGCCCTTATCCTGGACCCATGAGACTCGTGTTCCATTCTTGGCTGTGACTTTCCATCTGCCCAGAGCCTCGACAGGGATTTCAGGCTGATGGCTGATTGCCTCCCTTCAGCTAATACCCACTCACAACACCAGCTACACAGATTGGTGGTCGGCAAAGGGGAGCCTTTTGCCTTTTTCCAACCTACTGGCCACCCAAACGAAATGCAGGCCTACCTTAGCCTGTATGTGTGCAATGATTAATAAAAATAACAGCTGGGAATTCCATGATGATGTTACTATGAAATTCAAATTTACTCCTTGCCACAGCTTTTTTTTTTTTACAGCTTTCTTCTATAAACCAAATGACATCAGTTCCCAGAGCCAATCACAAGTCCCCCAATTCCATGCCACTGCACACTGTTGCCCCACCCAGTATCACGCACCTAGGCCACATTGCTTGCTCCTCCTTGGGGCAGGGTCAGACCCTCAGCCACACAGTGCCCGGAGGCATGCTAGTTGGAAAGGCAGCCTGCAATTCGAGCTGGATTTCCCTACAAATAAGTGCAAAAAAGAAAAACAAAGAAATGGACATCGATAATACTGGAAGTGAAATTGGATTAGGAAGTGGTGAGTAGAAAACTAAGACAGGTCAAAATCTCAGCCTGAGTGGAGCTACAGTTAGAAGTCATCGAAAAGGCCTGATGAATATACAAGTTAATGTTGCTGTAACATCATCTTTAATCCTTTTAATTTTCACATTAACAGGCAGTACAGGTATGTCAAAATGTTTTGAGGGCTGGAGAGATAGCCTAGTGGTTAAGAGCACCGACGCTCTTGCAGAGGACCCGGGTTCGATCCCCAGCACCCACATGGCGGCTAAGAACCGTCTGTAACTCCAATTCCAGGAGAACTCCAGTTCCAGGGGAATCCGACACCCTCTTCTGACCCCAGCGGCATTGCATGACACGGGTGCATAGACCTGCATGCAGACAATACATTCATACACATACAAAAATAAATAATAAAAAAAAATTAAAAACAAAAAAAACCCAAAATGTTTTGAATAAATAGGATGTTTACATGAGGCTGAGGATTAATTCACATCATTTTTAGTTGGGTTAGTATTCAGGCCAAAGTATTGCTTGTAGTTGCCATTTTGAGGTAGGTGTGGTGGCAAACATCTGTAATCCCAGCACTTGAGGAGGATTGGTATGAGTTTGAAGCTAGCCTGGGCTACATAGCAAGACCTTGTTCTTTAAAAATCCTCCAAGAAAGTAAGTGGCAATTATAAGAGAAGAAATGAACACCTTGGTAGTAGAGCTAATTAAAGTATTTCAGAAGTCAGAAGTCATGATTTTATGGTAATGTATCTGGTGAAGCTGTTCAGACAAGGCCACTACTCTGAAATTTGCATCCAGATTTCATGATGCAAGCAGTTCTTGCTTTGCCTAATTGTTTAAGACCATACTGTAGGAGAACCTGCAGATCTGCTAGTAATGTTAACAGATAAAGCTGTGTGGGAATGTTGACCGTGCCATAGTTCAGGAACCAGTTCTAAATATATGGCCAGAAGTTAGTGAAGGTCCACTGTGTTTTATTGTTGCTGTGACAAAGTGATGGACAGAAACAACATAGGGGAGGATTTGTTTGCTCTCACAGTTCACACATTTCAGTCCCTTACTGTGGCCTGAAAGCAGAGAGACAACAGCTGTGCAGACTGCCTTTTTGTTGCTTTCCCCTTCTTACTCCACTCAGGCCCCCAGTCTGGGATGGCTCTTTTAGTGCACTGGAAAAATCTTCATGTTTGTCATGCTGGCCATCAGTGGCCCTCTCTGCCCCACTCCCCGTCCCAGTGCTACAGTTATAGATGCATCCTGTCTCTAGGCTTTAACATGAGCATTAGGTATTAGAAAACAGGTCCAGTCCTCTGTGCTTGGGTTGGAGGGGGAGGGTAGTGGTAGTGGGCAGTATTTTAGACAGCCATTTCCCAAGCCTGGTAATTGGAACATTTTATACAGGACACTTTGGGAAGGTGTTAGGAAAGACACAGTGAAGGCAAAAACATTTCCTGTACTTAGGAGTACTGGTTTGTTGCTGGGGATCAAACAGGATCTTGTGTACTATAGGCAAAAGCTCTACCACTAAGCTACATTCTCAGCACTTAGTATTTGAAACAAGGTGTCATTTTGTAGCTCAGGCTAGCCTTGAACTCATGATCTTCCTGCTTCTGCCTCCAATCTAGCTTGTTTGTATTTTTGTGTAAAATAAGAAACATCAGTTAAGGAGGGTGGGAAAGGTTAGAACGAAGTTGGTTGGTAAGTGTAATATAAAATGGTTTGGAAACATGGCTCTGAGACTAACAAGGCTGGCTACAAATTCAGAGATACACCAGAGGCGGCCTCTGAATGCCGGGATACGTTATAGCAAGTGCTTTGGCTGGATTTCACTGGTAAAATAATTCCCCTTTTAAATTAAAAGTACAGGTAGGGGGTATGGAGAGATGCCCTAGAGGTTAAAAGCGCCCACTGTTCATTGCAGAGGACCCGGGTTCGATCCCCAGCACCGACATGGAGGCTGAAAACTGTCTTTAACTCCAGTTCCAGGGGAATCCGACACCCTCTTCTGACCTCTGCGGCAGTGCACGACACGGGTGCACCTACTTACATGCAGACAATATATTCATACGCATATGAAAATAAAAAGAAAAATTAATTTTAAAAAGTGCCCACTGTTCTTGCAGAGGACCTGGGTTCGATCCCCAGCACCCACATGGCTGCTGAGAACCGTCTTTAACTCCAGTTCCAGGTGAATCCGACACCCTTTTCTGACCTCCGCGGCATTGCACGACACGGCTGCACAAACCTACATGAGGCAGTACATTCATACACATAAAAAATAAATTTTAAAAAAGTACAGATAGGTAATTCATTTAGTAAATTCAAAGCACTAAGAAAGCTAGAAATATCCCTTTATTTGAAGTGTCTGGGACGAGACCTTTTAGAATTTGGGGGATGTTGGTAGTTTCATGGGCTTTATTTGTTTAAATCTCTAATAGAAACTCCCAGCGATCTAATCTGTAAGTCTTACCTGTACTCAAAAACCCAACCAAACAAAAGTAAGAATAACAACTTCAGATTTTCAAATTAGTGTTTTGTTCCAGTGATGCAGGGTTAGTGCTAACAGGTCTGAATACCATGGGATTCCAATCGAAGTACAATACCAACTGGATTCGATGTACCTCACCAAGCTGGAGTAAATTATATCCAGTAACCTTTGGTGTTTATGACAATGTCATGTAAGTACTCCAAAGACAAAACGAAAACGTACAAACAAACGTACAAGTTCACAAACTGACCCGGACTAGCAAAACCACTCGCGTGGTTTGTCCAGAGTTGGCAGTGTCGCCAGCGGTGCTGACGCTCAGAGGAGTAGTGCTACGTGGCGTCCCAGCAGGTCACCATAGCTCTCCCCAGGCGGAAACGCCCAGAGGGAGTTCTCCTTAGTCCGCGGCAACACAGCCGCTTCCGCTCGCTGTTCGGCGGAACCACCACCACTAGCATCCAACTCCGCTATCCGTCAACCCCACAGCACCTAGACACAGCTCCCGGAAGTGGCGGCCGGCAGAGTGGGCAGGGAGAGCCGCTGCTCCCGGAAGTGGCGGTCGGCAGGGTGGGCGGGGCGAGTCGCCGTACCCGGAAGTGGCGGCCCCCAGGCGGGGCTGCGGCTGCCACGTTGGAGCCGAACGTGGAGGTGGCCCTGGGCCGCGGAGGAGGGGCGGTGGCGGCGGATCCGGGGAGAGTCGACGTTCGCCGGGTGACGCACGACAGGTCGCCGTCCTCCAGGTGTGTCCGGCCTTTGCCTCCTGCCCCCTCGCGGCTGCGGGCCTGCGCTGAGACCCGCGGCTCCGTGTCCGCAGCCCCCAGCTGGAGGCCGGCTCTCCGCTGACGGCGCACTCTTGTCTTTCGGCCCGGCGGGACGACGCCTGGGGTCACTTCTCCCTTGGTGATCCAGCCTGTCTTCATCCGCCGACGTTTCTGCGGCCCAACGCCAGCTCTCCCGAGACTCCGGAGTGGCTGTCCTGCCTGGGAGTCGCTGCCTGGCAGTGACTGGAGTTCGAGGTTAGGAACCTTCAGGTCCTGTGCACAAAGAAGTGCGGTCCCCAAGGGTGAGGAAGGAAAACAACTCCGGATCGCTTCCTTGACTTTAGTCCGGTTGAGATTTTTTTTTGTTTGTATTTGAACTGTTGCCAGATTGAAGGGTTTATAGATTAGTAATGAAGGCTACTATCATTTAACTGTGATTGTAGTTTAGGGACAATAGTCGCCTATCAAAGCCTGTACTTATAAAAGAAGTTTCATTAAGTTGGTATGATTTTGCTGCAATTTTATACTAAGTTAAATTGTGAGGCAGTTTTAAAATAAATAAAAATACTGCTTTAACTTGTGGGAAGCATAAACTTTCTATGCCCTTGAGAACTAATTTTGCAGGTGTTGGTAGTTCCTCCAAGTTGTCTAGCCAGAGAATGGTGAAACTTGGTTCTTTGTCTGCAGTTGTAACTGTTTAATTGATAATCACAAGCTTGTCCTTGTCACAGTATCCTCTTCCTTACATCCTGATTATTCTTGAGTGGCTAAAACTTTTACTTTTGTAGTTCTTCTGCTCTCGTTTCTCTGTCTTAATTACAGCTATGAGAAAGGTTTGCAGAACTTACAGAGCTTTTTGATTGTTGCCTTTCTGATTGTGAATTTTATAATATATAATATAATATAATAACATGCAGTTATTTGGGAAATGTGAGATTTGAGATGAATTTTAAATTTTACTGCTTAAGTTTCTTTAAGATTTATTTATTTATTTATTTATTTAATGTGTATGAATGTACTGTCTGCATGTAGGTTTGTGC
This sequence comes from Rhizomys pruinosus, assembly GCA_009823505.1. Lineage (NCBI taxonomy): Eukaryota > Metazoa > Chordata > Mammalia > Rodentia > Spalacidae > Rhizomys > Rhizomys pruinosus. Next base: position 2,156,987 of record VZQC01005209.1, read on the forward strand.
GCCCTTGTCATGCAATGCCTCGGAAGTCAGAAGAGGGTCTCGGATTCCCCTGGAACTGGAGTTCTCCTGGAATTGGAGTTACAGATGGTTCTCAGCCGCCATGTGGGTGCTGGGGATTGAACCCGGGTCCTCTGCAAGAGCGTCGGCGCTCTTAACCGCTAGGCCATCTCTCCAGCTCCAATAAGTTCTTTATATATAGTAGGAAATCTGAAAACTATAAAAAACAGTGATTATCAATCATTTGGGATTCCACTCCCCTTTAAGAATCTAATGGTGGGGCTGTAGGTGTTTGGGCACAACAGCCTGCAGATAGGTTTTGCATGAAGGATGCTTGTACTCATGGATTATCACTTATAGCTAAAAATGAAAAAAAAAAAACTGAGAGAAAGATGCAGGACAGTTATAGCAGAATGCATGATCTGGGATGGGATGGGGTGGGGGTGGGGGGGAGGGAAAGGGAAATAAGCCTGAACTGAATTGGAAAAATGTATGAAATGCACAAAGCATCAATAAAAACTAATTAAAAAAAAAAAAAAGAATCTAATGAAAGCATTGAGTTATCTTCCTAGGGAAACATGTCTACACTGTGTGCCCATGTGTGGGCAGGGTTTTCTCTGTAATTTCATGGAGTTTACAAATCCTGTGTTAAAACTTTAATTTCTTTCCCTTTCTTCTTCCCTCTCTCCCTTCTTTCATTTTTTGAGATTGGGTTTCATGTAGCCCAGGCTGGCCTCAAACTCACTATATATCCCAGGATGGCTTTTAATTCCCTCTCCTCCTGGTCTCTCATCTCCCAAGTGTTGGGATCACAGGTGTATTATGTTCTTATGTAGGTGAATTTCAGCTCCTAAGATTTTATCTTGGGAATTTCTTTGACACCATTTTTAGTTCAGTAATCGAGGCACAGTTGCTTTCTGTCAGTTTGGTTGAGTGGGATGAACAGTTAATAATACTTTAACGGGGCTGGAGAGATGGCCTAGCGGTTAAGAGCGCTGACTGCTCTTACAGAGGAACCGGGTTCAATCCCCAGCACCCACATGGCGGCTGAGAACCGTCTGAAACTCCAATTCCAGGAGAACTCCAGTTCCAGGGGAATCCGATGCCCTCTTCTGACCTCCGCGGCATTGCATGACACGGGTGCACAGACTTGCATGCGGGCAGTACATTCATACACATACAGAAATAAAAAAAAAAAAATAATAATAATACTTTAACTACTTGCAGAACAAAATTTTCTGTATTAAGATATTTTCCCACATAAAATGGACTTTAAAAATATTTTATCGTTATTTTATGTGTATGTGTTGCCTGCATGTGTGTAAGGGCACCTGTATTGTGCAACGCCTGCAGAGGTCAGAGGAAGGCATCAGATTCTCTGGAACTGGAGTTACAGGTGGTTGGTTGTTAGCCATCATGTAGGTGCTGGGAATTGAACCTGGGTCCTCTGCAAGAACACTGAGCCATCTCTCCAGCCCATAAAATGGGCTTTAAAAAAAACCAAACCAAACCAAACAAAACAGTGCTGGGCTGGAGAGATGGCTCAGCCGTTAAGAGCACTGGTTGCTTTTCTGGAGGACCTGGGTTTGATTCCCAGCAACCACATGGAGGCTAAGAACTGTCTTTAATTCCAGTTCCAGGGGAATCCAACGCCCTCTTCTGACCTCTGCAGCATTGCAAGACACGAGTGCACCAACCTACATGCAGACAGTACACTCATACACATAAAAAATAATAAATAAATAAATAAATAAATAAATAAATAAAAAACCAAAAAAACCCCAAACAGTGCCAGTAAGGGCTTGTACTCCTAGTTTGGGATTTAAAGGCACTCAGTCCATTACCTCTCCTTTCTCACTTTTTGAGGTATGGGGTCAGCTCTGTATCATTGTGAGATTTCTACTTTTGAAAGAATAGTTGGCTTTTAATATTGCTTCACAACATTTGTAGTTTGAAAATCAGTAGAAAGAAGTTTCCATTTAGTTGAAAGCAGTCACTGTGGAGAGAAAGTTAGGTGAAAAATTAAGAGTTCTAGTGTGGTGCATAAATGTTCCTCAAGTGACAGTTTTGTTTTTTATATTTTTACTGGGGGAGGGGTAGCACTTGGGATGGAACATGAGTCCTTGGATATTCCACGTGTGTTGTCAGCCGCCCTCCCAACCTCCCCAGCAAGATCTCTGGCATTCTAAGCTGGCCTAGAACTCTTCATCTTCTGCCTCCACTTCTGCAGTATTGTGAGTACAGGTTTGTGCCACCTCACCTATGCTTCATGTATTCTTGTGATTTGTTGGGCAGACTTAAAATCATGAGCCAGGCAGTGTTCTAAGCACTCCAGTACCTCATGTAAGTCCCTTAAGAAGGTATGCTAATGTTATTGGAGGGGAGCCAAGACATGTAGAGTTGTATGATCAAAGTTAGGGCTGGGAAATGGTGGAGTTGAGATCTAAGCTTAGGGTATCTGTTCAGATCTCTATTGTACCTGCTGTGCTAGAAATAGTCATGTGTAGGTCACTGTCCTCCTCACAGCGTTCTTTTTTTTTTTTTTTTTTTTTTTTTTTGTTTGTTTTTGTCTTTTTGAGACAGGGTCTCCCTATAGCCCCAGCTGCCCTTGAACTCACAATGATCACCTGCCTCTACCTTCCAAGTACTGGGATTACAGGTATGAGCCACTATGCCCAATCTTGTTTATTTATTTTTATTTATTTATTTATTATTAGTTTTTTAAGTTTTTTAAAAAATTTTGTTTATTTCTGTATGTGTATGAATGTACTGTCTGCATGTAGGTCTGTGCACCCGTGTTGTGCAATGCCGCAGAGGTCAGAAGAGGGTCTCGGATTCCCCTGGAACTGGAGTTCTCCTGGAATTGGAGTTACGGACGGTTCTTAGGTGCCATGTGGGTGCTGGGGATCGAACCCGGGTCCTCTGCAAGAGCAGTTGGTGCTCTTAACCGCTAGGCCATCTCTCCAGCCCCATATTTATTTTTTAATGCTTATGCTCTATAAAGTAGTCTTGAGTGAAACAGTTATGCACAGTGTAAATATCACAATATAGAAAAACTACACAAAGCTATTAAAGCAAGTTTTTAATTTTTAACTTTTATATCTCCCTGTAGCCACAGCTTTCCTGGAACTCTTTTCCTGGAGCTATGTAGATCTGGCTGGCCTTGAACTCACAGAGTTCTGGCTGCCTCTGCCTCCCAAGTGCTGGGACTACAGGGGTGCTCTACTACGCCCAGCTTAAAGCAAGTTTTAATGAAGAAATATAGGTAGCTTAATTGAATCCTTCTTTTTTATTTTTTTCTATTTGAGACAGGGTTTCCTTGTAGAATACCCCCACCCCCACCCCCTGGCTTGGAACTTGCTATTTAGGCCAGGCTGGCCTTGAACTCACAGAGTTCCACCTGTCTGTGCCTCCCGGGTGCTGGGATTACAAGTGCCAACACGTATAGCAGTCCTTCGTATTTTTAAGGAAATCATTTACAATTAAATGAATAAAGTCTTTTAAGAGAAGGAAGTACATGTATGTCTAGTGAAGCTGTGTTCCCACAGCATTCTTATTTGAGAATGATTACAATCCATAGATTATGGCATTCTTGTTAAATTGGATTCAGACCTCATTACGTAGTTCTAAGCCATTGCTGTAATGTAGTACTGCTGTTTTTTTATACAGCTGGCACTGAAACTTATATTTAGTAGATGTTCATAAAAGGAACTGCTTCTACTGGAACATTGAGTATTAGAGCAAAAAGTAAACTTAGAAATACTTTAAATTTTTACTTAGCCATTTTATATTCTTGTGAATAATCTCTGTTACACATTAACCAAGCACTCAGGAAGTAGGTAGCCCTTGTACCTTTGCTGTTAGAGATTCTGTAACTCTAGGGTTTTGTTTTTATTTATTTTTTTTATTTAATTTAATTTATTTTTATTTTTATTTATTTTATTTTATTATATATATATATATATATATATGTTGGCTTTCTAATATTGCTTACAACATTTGTGTTGAAAATCAGTAGAAAGAAGTTTCCATTTAGTTGAAAGCAGTCACTGTGGAGAGAAAGTTAGGTGAAAAATTAAGAGTTCTAGTGTGGTGCATAAATGTTCCTCAAGTGACGTTTTGTTTTTATACTATTTTTACTGTGGGGGAGGGTAGCACTTGGATGGAAACATGAGTCCTTGGATATTCCACGTGTGTGTCAAGCCGCTCCTCCAACCCTCCCCAGCCAAGATCTCTGGCATTCTAAGCTGGCCTAGCACTCTGCAATCTTCTGCCTCCACTTCTGCAGTATTGTGAGTACAGGTTTGTGCCACCTCACCTATGCTTCATGTATTCTTGTGATTTGTTGGGCAGACTTAAAATCATGAGCCAGGCAGTGTTCTAAGCACTCCAGTACCTCATGTAAGTCCCTTAAGAAGGTATGCTAATGTTATTGGAGGGGAGCCAAGACATGTAGAGTTGTATGATCAAAGTTAGGGCTGGGAAATGGTGGAGTTGAGATCTAAGCTTAGGGTATCTGTTCAGATCTCTATTGTACCTGCTGTGCTAGAAATGTCATGTGAGGTACTGTCTCCTCACCGCTTCTTTTTTTTTTTTTTTTTGTCTTTTTGTTGTTTGTTGTTTGTCTTTTTGCAGACAGGGTCTCCCTATAGCCCCCTAGCGCCCTTGTGAACTCACAATGTCACCTGCCCTAACTCTCATAAGTACTGGGATTACAGGTATGAGCCACTACTGCCCAATCTTGTTTTATTATTTTTATTTTTTATTATTATTAGTTTTTATTTTTTAAAAAATTTTGTTATTTCTTCTGTGTATGATTTCTTTCTGACATGTAGGTCTGTGGCCACCGTGTTGTGCAATGCCGCAGAGTTCAGCAAGAGGGTCTCGGATTCCCCTGGAACTGGAGTCTCCTGGACATTGGAGTTTACGGCCGTTCTTAAGGTGCCATGTGTGTGCTGGGGACTTCGAAAACCGGGGTCCTTCTGCAAGAGCAGTTGGTGCTCTACACAGCTTAGGCCATCTCTCCAGCCCATATTTATTTTATTATGCTTATGCTCTATTAAAGTAAGCTTGAGTGAAACGTTATTGCACCGTTAGTTGTATAATTATCAACAATATAGAAAAAACTACACCAAAAGCTATAACGCAACGTTTTATTTTTAAACTTTTTATCTCCCTGTAGCACACAGCTTTCATGGAACTCTTTTTCCTTGGATCTCATTGATCTGCTGGCCTTGCAAATCACAGAGTTCTGGCTGCCTTGCCTCCCAAGTGCTGGACTACAGGGGTGTCTCTTACTACGCCCAGCTTAAAGCAAGTTTTAATGAAGAAATATAGGTAGCTAACTTGAATCCTTCTTTTTATTATTTTTTCTATTTGAGACAGGGTTTCCTTGTAGAATACCCCCACCCCCACCCCTGGCTTGGACACTGCTATTTAGGCCAGGCTGGCCTTGAACTCACAGAGTCCAACCTGTCTGTGCCTCTCCCGGGTGCTGGGATTACACATGCCAACACGTATAGCAGTCCTTCGTATTTTTAAGGAAATCATTTACAATTAAATGAATAAAGTCTTTTAAGAGAAGGAAGTACATGTATGTCTAGTGAAGCTGTGTTCCCACAGCATTCTTATTTGAGAATGATTACAATCCATAGATTATGGCATTCTTGTTAAATTGGATTCAGACCTCATTACGTAGTTCTAAGCCATTGCTGTAATGTAGTACTGCTGTTTTTTTATACAGCTGGCACTGAAACTTATATTTAGTAGATGTTCATAAAAGGAACTGCTTCTACTGTAAACATTGAGATAAGCAAAAAGTAAACTTGAAATACTTTAACTTTTTACTTAGCCATTTTCATATTCTTGTGAATAATCTCTGTTACACATTAACCAAGCACTCAGGACGTAGGTAGCCCTTGTACCTTTGCTGTTAAGAGATTCTGTAACTCTAGGTTGTTTTGTTTTATTTATTTTTTTATTTAATTTAATTTATTTTTTTTATTTATTTTATTTTCATTCTATTCACTACTATAATATATATATCTATAAATTTTTTTTTTTTTTTTTTTAAATTATATATTTTTTTTTTTTTTNTTGTTTTTTTTTTTTTTTTGGTCTTTCGTATGACAGGTTCTCCCTGTCGTCCACGCTGTCCTGGAACTCACCTATCGGCGTGTGTGTGTGTGTGACCTCCCCTTTTTTGGTCTTTTCGAGACAGGGTCTCCCTGTAGTCCCAGCTGTCCTGGAACTCACTCTATAGACCAGGCTGGCCTTGAACTCACAAAGATCCGCCTGCCTCTGCCTCTGCCTCCTGAATGCTGGGATTAAAGGTGTGCGCCACCATGCCTGGTTCCAAGTTTTATATTATTCTGAAATCATAAACTCCCCCCTTACTGCTTTTCCCTGTTTTTTTTGAATATGAAAAGGTCCTCTAAGCAGTTAATAATTAAAAATAAGTGTCCTATCTGAATGTGGTCTTTTTTAGCTTATCTAGCTCATCAGTACATTTGTTTTCTCTTGAATATGAACATTAAAAAAAACCCTCTATACTTTAAGCATACCTCAGATCACCCTAAGCAATTTGGAATCCCAGAGAAATAAAAGTTGTAATACCTCATTGAAAATTGATAAGATGGCACATAAAAAAGTTTATTAAAAAGTATATTAAAAACAAATAATATGTGGTAATAGGATTTTATAAAATAGTTAAAATAGAATGACATTTTATTATAAAATGCCTAAGTGTGATACTGGCAAATTTGAACAGTTGTGAGCTTATTTAGATCTGTGTGAATTGGATTATCATATTGAACTGGAACTTGAATTTACTATGAGAGATTAAAGTCAGTTGGGTAAGAAGAGGGCTCATAAGAAGAAAATACGGTTCCCCTTTTTTTACTTGCAGAGTTAAAAATTTTACCCCAGAATGATCTTAGATATATTTTTCTCAGTCTTATGCTAGCAACTAATTTTTTTTTTTTTCCCCAGACAGGGTCTCATTGTGTAGCCCTCGTCTGGAACTTGCTATGTAGACCAGGTTGGCCTTGGACTCACAGACTTCTGCCTGCCTCTGCTTCCTTGGTGCTGGAACCACCAGCCCAGCTTTTAAAAAAAATTTAATTTTTGATGTTGAGCGGTAAACTCAGGGCCTTGGCACAGGCTAGGCAAGTACTGCTAGTGAGCTGTTGTCCCCCATCCCCTGTGGGCCCCCCCCCGTGTGTGTGTGTGTGTGTGTGTGTGTGTGTGTGTGTGTGTCTGCATACTGTTCTTGTGCACACTTCTGCGTGTGCTTGTGTGGAGGCCAGAGATTGATGATTGGTATCTTCCTCTATTCTCTCTACATTAATTTTTTCGTACCATACTATGTGTGCTGGGGATTGAACCTAGGCCTCTGGCATTCTAGGCCAGCACCCTACCTATTCTATCTGCTATATCCCTAATTTTATTTCTATTTATTTATTTATTGAGACAGGGTCTCTCTTTAGTTCCAGCTGGCCTGGAGCTCGCTATGTAGACCAGGCTGCCCTTGAACTCACAGAAATCTGCCTGCCTCTGCTGGGATTAAAGGCATGCGCCACCACACCCAGCCTAAGGCTGTTCTTAGCTCCCATGTGAGTGCTGGGAATTGAACCTGGGTCCTCTGCAAGAGCAATCAGTGCTCTTTAACCGCTGAGCTGTCTCCAGCCAAAGAGACAGGGTCTCCCTGTAGCCCCAACTGTCTTGGAACTCACTATGTAGAGCAGCCTGGCCTTGGACTCAGAGATCTGCCTGCCTCTGCCTCCGAGTGCTGGGATTATAGGCCTGGCCCCTAATTCTTTTTTAATGATAGAAAAATTGAATACTAACAATTGTGGGAGAAAACAAATATGAACTTGGCCTCAGCTCTTGCTAGTCTATACAAATGATCTTTTTGTACCTTGTTTAACTTGTAAAATCTTCAAATAAAGTCAATCTAAATGCACAAAAGTCAAGGCATGTTGTTAGTCTGAAGAGCCTATGGAAACTATTAGAAAATGAACTTTAATCATGTGAAGATGAACACAGAACCTGACAAGTGTTGTAGCAGAGCATTGAGTATGTTTATGTGGTTGACAGTGGAACAGAAGTGGTATAAGGAGAAAGAATAACATGTTAATGTGAATGGCCAATAATGGAGGAATTTGGTTATGCGCATAGTAAAGGGGGAAGTACAAAGTAGGAGGAGTAGAAGCTTGTAGATTTCTACATCTGTAATGACTAGAAGTCAAAGGGCATCATTTAAAGTTGACAAATCAGTTAATAGAAATCTAAGCATATTTAGCAGTACAAAGGTAAACATTGTGAGATAATGCTGTTGACTCTTAACTGGGAGTGCAAGAGTAGCAACATAAAATTATATGAGCTTACTTCATTCGTGCACAGCAGGGATTCAGTTGTATGAATTTGGGGGTCTGGAGAGATGGCTCAGTGGTTAAGGGCATTTGCTAGCCTTCCAAAGGACTGGAGCTCAGTTCCCAGCACCCACATTGGGTGGCTCACAACTGCCTGTAACCCCTAATTAAAAACAATAAAAATAAATCTTACTCAATAAAATTATTTAAAATTACAAAGGTAGATCCAGAAATAGATATTAACCCAAAAATTAACTACACAAAAAAGGAATGGACAATAGAATCCTTTTTTAGGGGAGTGTTTTTGAGACAGGGTCTCCCTGTAGCCCCAACTGTCCTGGAACTCACTATGTAGACCAGTCTGGCCTTGAACTCACAGAGATCCCCCTGCCTCCCAAGTGCTAGGATTAAAGGTGTGTGTAACCACGCCCGGCTGATTAACATATTTTTCAACTAAAGCAGAAGCAATACTATAACTCAACTGCTTATGAAATTAGAAAAAAGAAATCAATTGTCCAGCTGATCTCCCAGCCAGCCCTGGCAATAGAGCCTGGAAGATGTTTGTTTTGATTAAGGACATGGGAGACACAGTAGCAATGTGCTCTAGTGTAGGGTCACAGTAGGGTTGTAGAAAGAATTCTCCCCGGCGTGGTGGCGCACACTTTTAATCCTAGCACTTGGGAGGCAGAGGCAGGTGGATCTTTGTGAGTTCAAGGCCAGCCTGGTCTACAGAGTGAGTTCCAGGACAACTGGGGCTACAGGGAGACCCTGTCTCTAAAAGACAAAAAAAAAAAGGAATTCTCTTCTTGGTAAAAATGTCACTGACAATCTTCATTATGTATATCCTATGGAATATGATAAACATTTATTTATTGTTCATATTGACAGTTCCAAGGAATTAGAGTCCATCATGGTGGGGAGGCATGGTGACAGGAGCTGGAGTAGAAAGCTGAGGTTCACATCCTCCAGTGAATACAGGAAGCAGAGAGAAACCATGTCTTATAGTAAGACTAATATCTAGACTTTGTTGTTGAGATCAGGACTCACTATGCTGCCCAGATTGGTCTTGAACTCCTGAGATAGAATGATCCTCCTCCCGTAGCCTCCCAAGAGCTGGAACTATAGGTATATACTATCATACCTGGTTGGGTGTGGTGGCGCACGCCTTGAATCCTAGCACTTGGGAGGCAGAGGCAGGTGGATCTTTGTGAGTTCAAAGCCAGCCCGAACTACAGAGCGAGTTCCAGAACAGCTGGGGCTACAGGGAGACCCTGTCTTGAAAAGACAAAAAAAAAAAAAAAATTCCCTTACATGTACATTTTTTAAAAATTTCTTTTATGTGTATGAGTGTACTGTCTGCATGTAGGTTGGTGCACCCATGTCGTGCAGTGCCACGGAGGTCAGAAGAGGGCGTCGGATTCCCCTGGAACTGGAGTTAAAGACGGTTCTCAGCTGCCATGTGAGTGCTGGGAATCGAACCTGGGTCCTCTGCAAGAGCAGTTGGTACTCCTAACCGCTGAGCCATCTCTCCAGCCCCCACATGTACACTTTTAAATCTCTGAACCACTTTGATTTCATTAGATATTTTGCATATACTAAAAGAAAACCAAATTTTATATGGTGAGATGAACTGAAGTTTTCTTTTTATTTTATTTTATTTATTTATTATGTGTATGAATGTACTGTCTGCATGTAGGTCTGTGCACCCGTGTCGTGCAATGCCTTGGAGGTCAGAAGAGGGTCTCGGATTCCCCAGGAACTGGAGTTAAAGATGGTTTTCAGCCACCATGTGGGTGCTGGGGATCGAACCAAGGTCCTCTGCAAGAGGAGACAGTGCTCTTAACCACTAGGCCATCTCTCCAGCCCGAACTGAAGTTTTCTATTTACTTCCTGTGTATAAGTGTTTGCCTACAAGTATGCAAGGGCATCCTCTGTATGCAATGCCCATGGAGGCCAGAAGAGGGTGTGTCAGATCCCCTGGAACTGGAGTTACACACAGTTGTTAGCTGCCACCTGGGTGCTGGGAACCAAGCTCAGGTCCTCTACAAGAGCAGCCAGTGCTCTTAACCACTGAGCCATCTCTCCAGTCCCATAACTGAAGTTAATTGGCTAGCTTAAGCCAATTAAAAGTTACTGATACTCAAGACATGGTTGGTCTTAGTCCATCACTGTTTGCTGTTTAGGTTTTGTGTATGTATATGTTACCATACATGTAAATGCATGTTTCTATGGGTATACATGTGTGTACATGTATTTAAATATAGCAGAGTGCATGTCATGTGTGTGGTTTTCTTGTGGGATACATCCTATCCTTGTTTTTTTTTTTTTTTTTTTTTTTTTTGATCTTATTCTTTTTTTTTTTTTTGGGCGACCTTTTTTTTTTTTTGTCTCCCTGTAGACCCCAGCTGTCCTGGAATCCAAACTCCGAATCGGACCAAGGCTGCCTTGAACTCTCTGCCTGCCTCTTCCACCCGATGCTAGGTTAAGGCGTGCGCCACAACAAAACGCCGGCCTTTTCTTTCCCCTTTTTTTTTGTAAAAAGAAAATAATAGACACACAAAATAAAGGCCCGGGATGTGTGGGTTGCGCCTTTTATCCAGCAATTTGAGCCGAGGCAGTGTGGATCTTTGGTGAGTTGCAAGTAAACTAGCCTGGGCTACCAGTAGGAGTTTCCCAGACACCTGGTGGCTACAGGGGAGACCCTTCTTGTCTCAGATAGACCAAAAAAAAATATAAAGGTCTCAGGGGCTGGAGAGAAGGCTCAGTGGTTTAAGAGCACCGAACTGCTCTTGCTAGGACGGGTCCTGGTAGTTCGATTCCCTAAGGCAACCCACATGGAGTGCCTAAGAACCTTCTTTAAACTCCAGTTCCAGGGGAAAATAGTACACACTCCTCTTGACCTCGAAGGAGAATTTGCCATGACAACAGGTGCACAAACCTGCCAATCGGAACACTGTACACATTCCATACAACACCACACACAACACACCACAACACACACAACAACTAACAGGAAACTGGCTAAGTTTAAATAAAAAAAAAAAACACCACAATAATAACAATAAGAAAAAGGGAGATTTTCACTTCTCTTTATTTCTGTGTACATTCATTTGAAATTAGCACTGAAATAAGTCTGATTTTTTAAAAATTGAACAACTTAAGGCTGGAGAGATGGCCTCAAGTGGGTTACAGAGCAATGCCTCTGACAGAGAGATCTGGGTTCGATATCCCCAGCCACCCACATGGCGGCTTAAGAATTCGTTTTTTAAAACCACCCAAGTGGTGGCTGGAAAATCAAACCCATCCCCCTGCACGGCGCGCCTCTTAACCCCTGAGCATCTGGGTAAAAATCGTTCTTTATAAGGGGCCTGGAGAGTATAGTCCTAGCGGTTTAAGAGCACCGACGCTCCCCTCTGCAGAGGACCGGTTTCGATCCCCCAGCCACCCACATGGCCGGCTAAGACGTTCTGTAACTCCAATTCCAGGAGAACTCTAGTTCCAGGGGTGTCCGAGGACCTCTTCTGAACCGTCCCGTGGCATTGCACGACACTGGTGCACATACAAAACCTGCATGCAGACAGTACATTATACACATACAAAAATATAAATATTTATAAAAAAATTGACAAAAAAAAAAAAAAGAATCATCTGTTTGATAAAAAAGCCAGGCCTTGGTGGCAAGCCTTTCTAAATCCTAGCACTCAGCAATGGAGGAGAGAGAAGGCAGGTGGATCTCTTGTAAGTTCAAGTGCCAGACTGGTGTCTAACAGAGCGGTCCAGCCAAGCCAGTGGGGGCGTTACCAGGGAGACCCCCTGGTCCTTGAAAAGACAAAAAAAAAATAAAAAACAAAAATCAGGCTAGGGGGGCTGGAGAGAATGATGGCCTTAGTGGTTTAAGAGCGCCAAAACTCCTCTTGCAGGAGTACTGGGGTTCAATTTCCCAGCACCAACAATGTTGGCTAAAGAATGTCCTTTAAGCAGTGTGGTGGTTGTGCATGCCTTTATCCAACCCTAGGCAGAGGCAGGTGGACTCGTGTGAGTTCAAGGCCAGTGGGGCAATAGGGAAGACCTTTTCGTCCTGTCACACGCACGACGCACGCAACACAACAACCACACACACACACACACAAGGCTGAGCCGGGGTCAGGGGAGCAAGCCCGTAAAGCAAGGCATTCTTCCCATTCCCGTGCTTCTGCTTCCAGGTCCTGTCCCCTGAGTTGGTTTACCTTGGACTCCCTGAGTGTTGATACTGGTACCTGGGAGAAATATAAGAAAAACAAATCCCTTCCCACCTCCCTCCCCAAGTTAGTACTAGGCAGAGGTTTTGTCTACAACTTGACAACGAGCTAGAATCTAGCCATTATTGCTGAAGACAGCATATTCTTTGGACGAAGGATTTGGCGCAATGGAGCTGGAACTGGCCTGGAAGCCAATTCCTCTGAAGGCTAGCTCTCATAGCTTTTGGAGAGTATTATGGAACCTGCTAAGATAGAACATCAGATGGTCCAACACCAGCTTCAAGGCCTAATAACCATATCAATGACTGGCACAGTAAATGACATTGGTGCAGTAGTGGCACTTTATCTTGGGGGTAATCAACAGCTACCCAATTGGACTTAAAGCCCGCACAATGGGAGAGGGAAAACTCCGTTTTGTTACGTAAACATAGTCAAATACACATAGCTGGAGAGGTCATAGATTTTAGAGAAAATCCTAAGGCTGTCGTATCCTTAGATGAATGTAAATTTCGTTTTTTTTTTTTTTTTTTTTTGTTTTTTTTTGAAACAGGGTCTCCTTGTAGCCCCAGCTGGCCTGAAACTCACCTTGTAGACCAGGCTGGATTTGAACTCACAGAGATCACCTGCCTCTGCCTCCCGAGTGCTGGGATCAAAGGCGTCTGCCACCACCATGGCTGGTGAGTGTAATTTCTTATTGTGTGCAAAATATGAATCCTTTTTTTTTTTGGTCTTTTTGAGACAGGGTCTCCTTGTAGTCCCAGCTGTCCTGGAACTCACTCTGTAGACCAGGCTGGCCTTGAACTCACAAAGATCCACCTGCCTCTGCCTCCCAAGTGCTAGGATTAAAGGCGTGCGCCACCACGCCCGGCTAAAATATGAATCCTTAAGTTCACAGGCAAGTATCCCAGTCACCACCCATCAAAGAAGCTTCTTTTTCAGGAGACAGAGATTATTACAGAGTTCCACAACTGATCATACACAGAGATTGTGAATTGCCTAAGCCTAAATGGCACATCTGCAATGGAATTTCTACATGTAGGCGCATGGAACATAGAGTAAGGGGTAAAGAGAAAACTAATGCATCTTTCAATTCTCATCAATGAAGCTCCCTCATGCAACAGAGGGCCAGGAACACAAAAGGTCACAAATGACCAAAGCATAGAGAATAACAATCTACAGAGTATGGCCCTTAGATAGGACTCATATTAAACTCAACCCATCCAGGGTGCAGGGACCATTGCGGAAGAGGGGGGCAGAAAGATTGTAAGAGCCAGGGAGGAGGTGCATTACTGTATTGAAATAAGAGTCCTGCAGGCTCCTGCCACCTTACTCATATGAACCTATGGCAGTGGTATAAGCATGCACAAAACGTGTGCAAACTCCAGCACACAAAACCCAGCACAGAGCTATGGAAATGGATAGCAGGCCCCAATCTTAGTTGAATTACTGGCAGTTGATTACTGTTGTGTGAGGAAGAGCCCATTTTCTTAAAGGGAGGGACTCAGATAGGCTGACTAGACCTCAGTGGATGAACTTGTGCTGAGGGATGTCAGGTGTCACTAACTTGACATGCTAGTACTTAATACAAATGACAGAATGTATGAAGCCCAGTCAGTTGGGGGGCAAGGGAGAATATGAGCAGGTGCCAATGGAGAAGGGTGTATAAACTTTATTAAGATGTTCTGTATAAAATACACAGAAATTCAATAATAAAAAAAGCATACTGTCTTTAGATCCCTGGACAGTTCACAAAACGTCATTATGTTGGCTCACTCCTTATACACAGGGGAGGGAGGGAGAGAAGAGGGAAGGCAGAACACAGATTCTGGATTAGGGAATTACTCTGTAGGATATTGTTAATACTAGATAGTCCTCATTTTACATTTGCCAGGACTGTGAAGTGTACACACAGAGTGTGAACCCTAGTGTAAACTGTTGACTGTGTGGTAATGATGAGGCACTGTTGGCTCTTGGATTGAACTAGGTGTACTGGGATGTTAGGGGAGAGAGGGCTGTGTGAAGTGGGGAAGGGGTGATAACAGTGTACTACTTATTGTTTTCTACAAACCTAAAACTCTTCTAAAACATAAAGCCTGACCGGGCGTGGTGGCGCATGCCTTTTAATCCCAGCACTTGGGAGGCAGAAGCAGGAGGATCTCTTGTGAGTTCAAGGCCAGCCTGGTCTACGTAGAGAGTTCCAGGACAGCTGGAGCTACAGGGAGACCCTGTCTCAAAAAGACACAAACACACACACACACACACACACACACACACACAGCCCAAGCTGGGCATGGTGGTACATGCCTTTAATTCCAGCATTTGGGAGGCAGAGGCAGGTGGATCTCTGTAAGTTCAAGGCCAGCCTGTCTACAGAGAGAGCTTTAGGACAGCTGGGACTAAAGGCCTGCCTTTAATTCCAGCATTTGGGAGGCAGAGGCAGGTGGATCTCTGTAAGTTCAAGGCCAGCCTGTCTACAGAGAGAGCTCTAGGACAGCTGGGACTAAAAGCCTGTGTTTAAAGCATCAAAATTATGTCAGTAGGCCGGTAGGCCAGACATATGGTGGTGCATATGCACTTGGGAGGCAGAGGCAGGTGGATCTCTGTGCATTCAAGGCCACCCTAGTCTACATAGTGAGTTCCAGACTAGCTGGGGCTATAGGGAATCCTTGTATCAAAAGATGAAAAAAATATTTATTTTATTTTATTATTATTATTATTTTTGGTCTTTTCGAGACAGGGTCTCCCTGTAGCCCCAGCTCTCCTGGAACTTACTCTGTAGACCAGAAAAACATTAAGTAAAGCCAAAAGATTAAATTTGATAGTCGAAGTAACATGTATTTACTTAGTTTTGTTTTTGTTTTTGTTTTTTTTTTGAGACAAGGTCTAACTGTGTAGCCCTGGCTGGCCTAGAACTTACCAAGATCCACATGCCTCTGAGTGTGCTAGGATTAAAGGTGTGTGCCACCATGATTTGCCTGACAGTCTAATTTTTAAAATTAGGGACTGGGAGATGCATCTTAGTGGTAGTAGAAGGCCCTGGTTCAATCTCCAACTTACACACACGCACACCCCAGAACAAACAATACAGGAAAGAAGAAAAATGGGCAATGATTTGAACAGACAGAAAAGAAGACAAAGGAATATATATGAACCACAGTCATATAAAAAGAGACAACAGGATTGGAGTGGTGGTGCATATCTTTAATCCCAGCACTTGGGAGGTAGAGGGAGGAGGATTATGAGTTCAAGGTCAGCCTGGTTTACATAGTGAGTTCCGGGACAGCTGGGGCTACAGGGAGACCCTGTCTCAAGAAAACAAACAAAACAAAACAAAAAAAAGGCTTAACAGGCATTGTTTGTAGAATGACAAATACAGAACCTAACTGTACAGAGCTAATAGCTTTTGCCTTTTACCTTGGTAAAAATCTGTGACATTTCACTGTAGTCAGGCTAAAGCATCAGGTAATCATGTTACTTAGAGTGTAAAAAGATTCACTTGCCACAGAAGGCAACTTGATATTAAAAAAAAAATTTTTAATGAAATGTATCTTTATTTTTATTATTTTTGGTGGTAGTGTTTTGACACAAGGTTTCACTGTGTAGCATGGCTGGTCTGGAACTTGTTATGTAGGCTGTGTTGTCCTCGAAGTCACAGAGACCACCGCCCTCTGCTGGGGTTAAAGGCATTCTCCATCATGCGTGGCTACTGTGTGTGTGTGTGTGTGTGTGTGTGTGTGTGTGTGTGTGTGTGTTTGCATACATTAGTGTAGTACCTGCAAAGTCCAGCAGGCATTGGATCCCCTGGAACTTGAGTTTTTCTTTTTTTTCTTTTTTAATTTTTATTTATTATTGTATGTATGAGTGTACTGTCTGCATGTGGGTTTGTGTACCCGTGTCGTGAAGTGCCGTGGAGGTCAGAAGAGGGTCTCGGATTCTACTGGAACTGGAGTTCTCCTGGAATTGGAGTTACAGACGGTTCTTAGCCGCCATGTGGGTGCTGGGGATCGAACCCGGGTCCTCTGCAAGAGCAGTCGGTGCTCTTAACCGCTAGGCTATCTCTCCAGCCCCGGAACTTGAGTTATAAGCACTTTACATGGTTGCTGGGAACCTAAGTCAGCTGTTCTGGAGGAGCAGTACAGGCTCTTAACTATAAGCCATTATCTCCAGCCCTAGCATTTATCTTTTAACCTTGCAGTTTTACTTGTGGAACTTTATGGCCATTCTGGCCCATGAATGAAATAACATGTACATATGACCATTTATTTGAGGGTTATATGTGAAAATAGCAAAGAGCAGACTTTGTAGATGTATATAAAAATAAGAGACATGAAAAAGATATGTAGAATAATAGGTAGCATGATAAAATCTTCTGAATTTTTATTTTTTTTAATGTTTACTTTTGGTTTTCTTGAGACAGGGTCACCCTGAATTTTTCTCTCAGAGTAACTTTTTTTTGTTTTGTTTGGTCTTTTCGAGACAGGGTCTCCCTGTAGCCCCAGCTGTCCTGGAACTCCCTCTGTAGACCAGGCTGGCTTTGAAGTTACAAAGCTCCACCTGCCTCTGCCTCCCAAGTGCTAGGATTAAAGGCGTGCACCACCATGCCCGGCCTCTCAGAGTAACTTTAATGAGAGTATGTAAACAAATAACATATGGCTATAAATATTGAAGTGATCAGTTTTCTAAAAATTTCTGCTTTAATCTTAAAATGTGTCTGTAGTAAGTCTATTAATTTAGAATTGTTACTATCATATCTTACCATATAACCTGGGCCGGACTTAGACTTTCAGTTTTCCTACTTCAGCCTCCCATGTGCTAGAATTACAGGTATGTACTACCATAACTGGCTTGAAAGCCATCATGGGGGCTGGAGAGATGGCCTAGTGGTTAAGAGCGCCGACTGCTCTTGCAGAGGACCCAAGTTCGATCCCCAGCACCCACATGGAGGCTGAGAACTGTCTTTAACTCCAGTTCCAGAAGAATCTGACACCCTCTTCTGACCTCCGCGGCATTGCATGACACAGGTGCACAAACCTACATGTAGACAGTACACTCATGCACATAGAAAAATAAATAAAAATTAAAAAACAAGAAAGCCATCATATATTGGAGCTGGAGAGATGGCTCATCAGTTAAGAGCACTGACCTCTTGCGGAGGACCCAGGTTTGATTCTAGCACCTACATGGTACTAACAGCTGTCTGTAAATCCAGTTCCAAGAGGATTCAACACCTTCTTCTGACCTGTGTGGGTATTGCACCAAACAGTGCACTTACTACAGGCAGTACACTCATACACATAAAAAAATTTTTTTAAATAATTATATATTTATTTAAGTATTTCATTTTACTTTATTTTGTTTTATTATTATTTGTTTATTTGTTTGTTTTAAAAATTTTTTTCATACCCTGGGCTTCCCTGGAATTCATTGTATAGCCCAGGCTATTGTTGAACTCTCCTTCTGAGTGCTGGGATTACAGGTATGAGCTACCACACACCTCACTATGAAAAAATATTTTTAAAACTGCTCTTAACATTGAGGAATCCTCCTTCATAAGATGCATCTCATTTATTCTGTTACTTCTGCTGCCCCTGATATACTTTCTTCTATCAGTTTGGGAAGCACATGTATAATAAAGTTAATTCCTTAATTCTTTTTATTGGGTAATTTTATAGATTGTTTTTTCTTTCTTTTTTTTTTTTTCAAAACTTTTTATTTTATTTTATTTTATTTTTTTTTTATTGTATTTATTTATTTATTTATTTTTAACAAATCTAGACCCGTGTTCCCGCTCATTCCCCCACCCCGTCAGAGCTCGTGCATTCTGCCAAACATGCTTTCCATCTCTTAGTTTTTCTCAATATTTTCCATGGGGACGTTGACTGTTTTGAGCAGAAGTTCACTGTTTCAGTCAGTTCTTTGATGCAGTATTTTCTGTTGTTGTTGTTGTCTCCAAAATGCATTATGTCCAACTGCTTTGTACAGAAGCTCAGGGGGCCCTACACAAGAAATACTTACAACTGGGTAATTGGCACTAGCATCCACAGATGAGGGATACCATTCGTCGTTTGTTTTTCTGGGACTGTGTTACTTCACTCAGCATGATGTCCTCTAGCTCCAGCCATTTTCCTGCAAAGCTCGTGATGTC
>VZQC01005209.1:2179041-2194647 GCA_009823505.1 Rhizomys pruinosus
ATTTGGTGTATCATATCGTTCAGTTCAGATGCTCTTCTGTTTTGTTTTTGTCTGTTGAACCGATCCAAAGGACTGCAGTGGGGTATTGAAATCTCCCACTATGAGTGTGCTGGGTTAAGTCTGGAACCTTGTGTAGGTCCTGGTAGATGTCTTTTATTAAAGCATTTGGTGCACCAGATTTGGGGCTAATTCTATTCATAACTTGTGAATCTTCTTGGTGATTGTTCTTTGATGAAATTATAATTGGCCTTCTTTGTCTCTTCTGATTTCTCTTTCATCTGAGTCTATTTGTCTCCGTATTAATAATGCAACACCTCCGTTCTTTTTGGTACCATTTGCTTCTCTGGAATATTTTTTTCCATCCTTACTTTAAGGTGGTGCCTTGTCCTTGAAGGTGGTAAGATGTGTTTCTTGCAGCCAGCAATCATGGTTGTTTTTCCATAATCCAGTCTCCCGTCTATGTCTTTTGTTGGGGAATTTAGTCCATAATATTTAAGTTCTGGATGCACTGATAGGTTTGTGTTGCTTCCTTTTGCCTTATTATCCATCTTGCAGTGTTTGATTTAGGTTTTACTTTAAGCAGTTATGTTTTTAATTGATTTCTCTCTCTTCTAGTTGCCTGGGGTTGGTTGCTCCTTTCTTCTTGGTTCTTTGGCATTGCGCAATATTCTGTAGGGTTGGTTTTCCGGACATGTATTCTTTCGTCTTGTTTATGTCATGGAAGATTTTCCTTCTCCTTCCACTCATGATTGACATTTTTGCTGGGTATATTAAACCTGGGGCTGGCATCCATTGTCCCTCAACACTGGGAATGCTTTGCTCCAGGTTCTTCTTGCCCTCATCGGTTGCTGTGAGAAGTCCCTTGTTTTTCTGATAGGTTTCCCCGTATAGGTCACGTGGTTTGTTTTTCTCTTGTCGCTTTAAGAATTTTCTCTTTGTTTTGGTTGTCCAGCATTTTAACTATGATGTGGACGTGGAGAGAGAATTTCTTCGATCTTGTCTGTTTGGAGTTCTATGGTGGCTTCTTGTATGGTATTGGTTTGTCTTTTTTTAGTTTGGGTGAGTTTTCATTGATTATTCTGCTTGAAGATGTGATCATACTTTCTCTTGGATCTCTTCCTTCCTCTATTCCTATTAGATGTGGAGTGTTTAATCTTTTCATAGTGTCCACAGTCCTGGTTGTTCCATTTTTGTGTATGTTTAAATTTGTTTCACTAATCTTTCCTTGAGTTTTTAGTTGTTCTGTGTTGTCCTCCAGGTCTGAAATTCTTTGTTATGCTTCCTCCCATATCTGCTTCTGAGGCTTTTTCTTTTCCTTTCCTCTGAATGGATGAGTGTTGTTTGATTTCCTTTTTTCATTCCTCTTCTGATTACTTTAGTGTTGCTATTTCTTTTGGAGCTTCTCGATCTTTTTTGTAGCTCTTTTGTTTGCTTGTGGTTTCTTTTTTTTTTTCAGCAAGGATCTTTTTCGTGTTTTACTACTCCTTGGAGCTTGTCACTTCTTCTCTCTATCGTGTCACTACATTCTCTTTATTTAGTTTCTTTTTTTTGTTCCTTTATGATTTGTGTAGTCCTTTAAGTATGTTCCCAATTGTGTTCTCGATTCTGTGCACGGGGTCATCCCCGGGGGATCCCACTGCAGGAGTCATCCATAGGGTTGGTAAAGCTTGCCAAGCTTGGTCGGGGATTATCCGGCACCTTTCCAGTTAGTCTCTTCTCGTGTTCCTGGCATATTGGGCTTCTCCTTGCCCTGTATCCAATGTGAGTCCTGAATGCTCGTTCACTGTGTTCGAAGGCTCAGCTTTGCTTGCCTCCTCACGATCCTTCTTTGTAATCCTCAGTTGGCGGGTTGGTGGGTGGGGGGGGCTCTACAGCCGCGCGCACGGCACCTGCCGCTGGCCTCAGGTGGAGATCTCAAATCTCAAGAGTCACACAAGCATGCCTTTAATACCGGCTGGGAGGATAACTCCGCCCCCACAGCCACTAGATCTAATCAAGCCAAAGACCACACCTTTAATCCCAGCTGGGGGGATAACTCCAACCTCACAGCCACAAAGGCCAATCAAACCAAAGACAGCAGGACCAAACGATCAGCAATCAGCTCACCAAGGCACCCAGTTCCTACCTATCTTCCCCTCTTCCTGCCGCTGGGCTCAGGAGATCTCTATAGATTGTTTTTTCAACTAAAGGAATGTAAGTTGAACACCCTTGATTAAAACATCTGAAGCGTTTCAGATTTTGAAGCATTTTTATTTATATTATTTTTGAGATAGAATTCCCTCTGTGTATTCCTGGCTGGCTTGGAACTTAATATGTAGACCAGTCTAGCCTTGAACTCACAGAGATCTACCTGCCTCTGCTCCCCTAGTTGCTGAGATTGCAGCATTTTAGATTTTTGGGATAGGGATGTTCAGCCAGCAAAGTCTAGCATATATTCCACTATAAAAACTCTGACATTGAATGCCCTCATGGCATTTTAGATAAGGGATATTCAGTCTGTGTAATTTGTAAAGAATCAGAGTAACAGGGTTGGGCAGGGTTAGGCATACTTTTAGTTCCCATAATTGGGAGGCAGATGCAGGGGAGAGTCTCTGATTTTCAGGCTAACCTGGTCTATTACAGATTGAGTACCAGGGCTGCATAGGAAGACCCTGTCTCAAACAAAACCAAACAGAACAGAACAAAAAGCCAATGGTTGCAGCTTGTACCTCAAGAATTATACTGGGGCTGGAGAAAAGGCTCAGGAGTTAGGAGCAGTTGCTGCTCCTGCAGAGGGCTTGGAATCAGTTTCCAGCACCCAAGTGGTGGCTCACAACCATCTGTAGTTCCAGTACCAGGGGATCCAACACCCTCCTCTGGCCTGTGAGGGTACTGCATGTACATGATGTATTTAGATACATTTGGTCATATACCGATACACGAAAAAGAATAAGTGCTTACAAAATATCTAGAAGCTGGGCATAGTGAGTGCAGGCTTTTAAACCTAGTACTCAGGAGACAGAGGCAAGCAGATCTCTGTGAGTTCAAGTTCGCCTGGTTTACATGGTGAGTTCCAGCCCAGCTCAAAAAGGAAAAAAAAAAAAAGACTAGAGTATTTGTGTAAGAATATATTGATAGTTTGTTTTCACAGTATTGAACGTTTCCAGAAAATGATACAAATCTGAATTATGGTCCTTGGGTATTAATAATATGATGGCTTATTTAGTATGTTTGTATGTAAAATAATATTCTATAGTCTATGTTACATGCTCAGTGTATTTCTCTGTGAAATGTTTCTTTTAGCAGAATGAAATTAAAGGAAATAGATCGTACAGCCATGCAGGCATGGAGTCCTGCCCAGAATCACCCCATTTACCTAGCCACAGGTAAATTCATTCTTCTCTGTGTCTACTTATTCATACTTGGATTTTAAGCTTCTGTTTAAGCTTCATTTCTTCTGAAAAGTCTCTCATTCCTCAGCAAAATCCTCCATCCTCCCTCTCAAATTCCATGACCTTTCTCTGTGGTCAATGAGCTTCTATGCTTCTAGAGTACCTGTGTGCTACAGGATTGATGATGAAGTGTTACATATATAGCATCTTCTGTGCTGTAGTCTACCAGTAGAACAGTGTACATGAAAAAGAGAGTTTAAGTGAATGAACACCAAACTTGTTGGAAGCCTTTTTTTTTTTTTTTTTAGTGTTTTCGAGACAGGGTCTCCTTATAGCCCCAGCTGTCCTGGAACTCACTCTGTAGACCAGGCTGGCCTTGAACTCACAAAGATCGCCTGCCTCTGCCTCCCAAGTGCTAGGATTAAAGGCGTGCGCCACCATGCCTGGCCTTTTTTTTGTATTTTTGAGACAGGGTCTCTCTGCAGCCCCAACTGCCCTGGAACTCACTACATAGACCAGGCTGGCTGTAAACTCCACCTGCCTCTGCCTCTGCCTCCTGAGTGCTGGGGTCAAAGGTGCGTACTACCATGCCCAGCTGGAAGCATTTTATTTATTTTTATTTTTTTAATTTTTATTTATTATTTTTTATATGTATGAATGTACTATCTGCATGTAGGTTTGTGCACCCATGTCGTGCAGTGCCGTGGAGGTCAGAAGAGGGTGTAGGATTCCCATGGAACTGGAATTAAAGACGGCTCTCAGCAGCCACTTAACAGATAGGCCATCTCTCCAGCCCCCAGCATTTTTTTTTTGGTCTTTTTGAGACAGGTTTCCCTGTAGTCCCAGCTGTCCTGAAACTCACTATGTAAACCAGGCTGGCCTTGAACTCACAAGAGATCCGCCTGCCTCAGCCTCTCGAGTGCTGGGATTATAGGTGTGCGCCATCATGCCCAGCTGGAAGCATTTTTTAATAGAGTTACTCTGTAAATGACTCTAAGCAGTTCATAGAACTCTCCCCTTAAAAAAAAATGTGTACTTCCCATTCTTACAAGGATTGTCTCCGAGCCCCGTGCCAGAGTCCTACTGCTGCTGTAACTTAAGCATGTACTCAGGACATACGTGCTGAGATTCCAGCTGTAAACGCCATTCATGAGAAAATCATTGGAAAGCATGCTTTTGTTTCAAGCACTTTCCTTGAGCCTTTTACTTTTGCATATGTAGCTAACATAAATGTATTTTCTGTAGGAACATCTGCTCAGCAGTTGGATGCAACATTTAGTACCAATGCTTCCCTTGAGATATTTGAATTAGACCTTTCGGATCCATCCTTGGATATGAAATCATGTGCTACTTTCTCCTCTTCTCACAGGTATGAGATTCAGCCTTAAAGTCATGTGATTATTTAATTATATGTTTTGGTTGTTGTCTATTTTTTTTATTTTGGAAGGAAGTTCTCAGGTAGTCTAGGCTGGCCTGGAGCCCCTGGTTGAGAATGACCTTCAAGTTGGGGTTCTCTTGCCTCCACTTCTTAAGTGCTGGGGTTACAGACAGGAATTTGCCACCATAGCTAGTATAGAAAGGCTGGGATTGAAGCTAGGACTTTGTGCTTACTAGGCAAGCATTCTGCCAGCTGAGGTATATCCTTAGTCCTGATGTCTGCTTTTGACTGTAATTATATGATTATTAGAAACTTCAGAGAATACTGCTGGTGACATGAAATATTTGTCGAAAAGCCTATAGATGAAGTCTGGCGGAAGTGAAGGTCTTTCTACGTTCCTTGACTATTGCGTTGCTATTATGTGTAGGATGAGGATAGATACTCTAGGTACTAGTATCCTGTTTATTATAGTATGAGAGTTGCTTTTTTTTTCTTGTCCCTTTTGTCTTTTGTTTGTAAAACATAGGTATGAATAGAGAAAGGAGTAGCTAGATCCATCTGTGTGCTACTAGTGGTTATCAGTGAAGAACAGGTTATTTTTATTTTTTCCTTTGTACTTACCTATATTTCATAATGAGTTTTATTGGTATGATTTGTGGTATACTAACAGCTTGAATCAGCCTTTCAAGTACTTATGCTCTATTGGTTTAAAAATTCTTTTTCAATATTTACTTATTTTATGGGAGTCAGAGAGGACTCATGTATGCCACAGGGGACAGCTCGCAAAAGTTGGCTTTCTCCTTCCACCATGTGGGTCCCCATATTGAACTCAGGTCATCAGACTTGGCAGCAAGTGCCTTTACTTACTGAGCCGTCTCACTGGCCCACTTATCCTGCATTGTAATGCAGACGAAGGACACTTAGATTTGAGTAATGAAGCAAACTTTGTCTGACTACTTTTACTTGGCAGGGCCTTCACACTGCCAGGAGAAACCAAGATGCTTTTTTGACTAGCAGTTTTTCTAACCAGTATCTGTCTCTTGATATAACTCCATGCCACCATTGTATTATACCTCCATACCCCCATTGTATTATATCTCCATGCCACCATTGTATTATACCTCCATGCCACGATTGTATTATACTTCCATGCCACCATTGTATTGTACCTCCATGCCACCATTGTATTGTACCTCCAAGCCACCATTGTATTATACCTCCATGCCACCATTGTATTATACCTCCATGCCACCATTGTATTGTATCTCCATGTGAGACCATGATCATTTATTCTCTCCCGGAAATAGATATAATTTCAACATCACCTGTTTACTGTCATACTACATGATTTTTCTTAGAAAAATTTAGATGACTTCCTAAACACCTTTACTGTTCCATAGGCTCCTCATTAGTGGACACTTTTGTAGTCAAATAGAATGTATTATTTTCAAGGAATAGTAGTTGTTGATTACCTCTGTTTTAAAGGTGAACAAATGGATCTTAGGGACAATAAAGACTGCCCAGGATTGCACAGTTTTAAAAGATAAAAATGATTTTTAAGCTCATACATTTAAAAAAATTATTTATTTATTTATTTGTTTTATGTGTATGTACTATCTGCATGTAGGTTGGTGCACCTGTGTCGTGCAATGCTTAGGAGGTCAGAAGAGGGTGTCGGATTCCCCTGGAACTGGAGTTAAAGATGGTTCTTAGCTCCATGTGGGTGCTGGGAATCGAACCTGGGTCCTCTGCAAGAGCAGTGGGCGCTTTTAACCGCTGAGCCATCTCTCCAGCCCCAAGCTCATACATTTTGACATACAAGTAAACTTTCTCTTTTTTTGAGACAAGATCTCCCTGTAGCCCCAACTGGCCTGGAACTCACTCTGTAGACCAGGCTGGCCTTGAACTCACAGAGATCTGCCTGCCTCTGCCTCCTGAGTGCTAGGATTAAAGGCGCCACCATGCCTGGCTTAAAGAGGGTTCTTAGCCGCCATGTGGGTGCTGGGAATTGAACCCAGGTCCTCTGCAAGACCAGTTGGCGCTCTTAACCCCTGAGCCATCTCTCCAGTCCCACAAGTAAACTTTCTATATTGTATTACCCTACAGAGTCTTCACTCTTGAGAGATTATGAATTCAAATAGACATATTTGATATGTAAAAATTTAAAATGCCATTTTACTAGATAGACCGCTGCAGGAGTCAAAGAGAAACAGTGTTTTATAGTATATAGGAAAATACAAACAATTAAAAGTGTAATTTTGGGCTGGAGAGATGGCCTAGCGGTTAAGAGCACCAACTGCTCTTGCAGAGGACCCGGGTTCGATCCCCAGCACCCACATGGCGGCTGAGAACCGTCTTTAACTCCAGTTCCAGGGGAATCCGACACCCTGTTCTGACCTCCTCGGCAGACAGTACATTAATACACATAAAGAATAAATAAAATTAAAAAAAATTGTAATTTTAATTTTTTTTGACACTTGACCTTAAGAATGAGACTTTTTATTTCTTCCTAAGGTACCACAAGTTGATCTGGGGCCCTCATAAAATGGATTCCAAAGGAGATGTTTCTGGAGTTCTGATTGCAGGTGGAGAGAATGGAAACATTATTCTTTATGATCCTTCTAAAATTATAGCCGGAGACAAGGAAGTTGTCATTGCCCAGAAGGACAAGCATACTGGGCCAGTGAGAGCCTTGGATGTAAACATTTTCCAGGTTTGACTTTGACATTCGTTCATGATTCTTAAAATGTGCTCTTCATTTGAAGTAAGCTTATGAATCCACTAGGCTCAGTATTAGAAATGAAAGCTAAAATCACATGCCTATATAAGTTCATGAGTAAGCATGTTGTTTTAAGCATGATAGGTTCAGTTACCTGGTGAGTTCAGGGACAGGCTGTGCTACATGAGACACTGTCTAAAGAAAGAAAGAAACAAACAAACAAGGTAGGTGTTCTAGTTTCTCTTCAATTGCTGTGACAAAACACTCTGACCAACACCAACTTGGAAAGGGTTTATTCAGCTCAGGTCTCCTGGGTCACAGTTCATCACTCAGGGAGCCCAAGGCAGGAACCTGGAGGCAGGAGCTGAAGCACAGGCCATGGAGGAATGCTGTTCACTGGCTTGCTCCCCTGGCCCTTGCCCAGCCTGCCCTCTAATACGGTACACAACAACCTGCCCAGAGGTGGCACCACCCATAGTGGGCTGGGCCCTCCCACATTGCCCAACAATCAAGACAGTACTCCACAAATGTGGCCACAGGCCAGTCCAATGGAGCCAATTCCCCAAATGAGGCTCCCTCAGCCCAGGTGTGTCAAGTTGACACTAAAGCTGTCTAGCACAAGGTTCAGTTACCTGGTAAGTTCAGGGACAGGCTGTGCTACAGGAGACACTGTCTAAACAAGCAAGCAAACAAAAGGGCTGGGGAGATAGCTCAGTTGGTAAAGTGCTTGCCTTGTAATCCTGAGAACCAGAGTTCAACCCCAGAACTCCTGTAAAAATACTAGGTGGTGTCAGGTGCCTGTAATCCCAGTAATGGGGAGGTAGAGACAGAATCCTTGAGGCTTGCTGACCAGTTAGTCTAGCCTATTTACTGATTTCCAGGCCATTGAGAGACCCTCACTCAAAGGAGATGGGCAGTGTTTTTGAAGATCACACCTGTGATCTTTGGCCTCCACACACATATATGCGGGTACACATGCACCTGTACACATAATGTGCATGCACACACAGAAACATGAATAAATAAATAAAATCCTCCATGCAGAGTTCAGCTCAGGGTATTGTAGCTGATTTACATCTAGAAGTCTCAGGGTATCATGTCATACTCCTGGACTTCTTTAGAAATTAGGGGCTCATCGCCGCCTCCCATGAAGTTTGGAAACTTAGCTTTTAAAGTTTTTTTTTTTTTTGTCTTTTCGAGATAGGGTCTCCCTGTAGTCCCAGCTGTCCTGGAACTCACTCTGTAGACCAGGCTGGCCTTGAACTCACAAAGATCCTCCTGCCTCTGCCTCCCGAGTGCCAGGATTAAAGGTGTGTGCCTCCACGCCTGGTCTTAAAGTTTTTTTTTTTAATCTTTTAAAGTGTTTTTTTTTTCTTTTTTTTTTTTTTTATCCTTTAAAGTTTTATGCAATAGTCAGACCTTGTCTAAACCCAACCTACCCCAAAATAATAAAACCAAACCTGTGAGTTTGAGGTCAGGCTGGTCTATGTAGTGAGTTCTAGGCCAGCCAAAGCTGGATAGTAAGAACCTATCTAAAAACAAATAAGTTTGTTAGGTCAGCCCATAGTTTCAGTGGCTAAAAATTTATGAACATGAAAAGTAGTAGAAGGTCAATGTATGAAGTACATTCTATTCTGTTCTATTTATTTATTTATTTATTTATTTATTTATTTATTTATTTATTTATTTATTTATTTATTTATTTTTGGTCTTTTTGAGACAGGATCTCCCTGTAGCCCTAGTTGTCCTGGAACTTGCTATATAGACCAGGCTGGCCTTGAACTCACAGAGATCTGCTTGCCTCTGCCTCCCAGTGCTGGAATTAAAGGCATGCACCACCACACCCGGTTTGAAGTATATTATTTTCTTGTACTTAATATCAGAGTTTTAGGATATTTACTTAAGATATTGTTTTTTTTTTAATTTTTTTTTTTTTTTATTAATTTTATTTAGTTCTGTATGTGTGTGAATGTACTGCCTGCATGCAAGTCTGTGCACCCGTGTCGTGCAACGCCGCGGAGGTCAGAAGAGGGTCTCGGATTCCCCTGGAGCTGGAGTTCTCCTGGAATTGGAGTTTCAGACGGCTCTCGGCCGCCATGTGGGTGCTGGGGATCGAACCCGGGTCCTCTGTAAGAGCAGTCGGCGCTCTTAACCGCTAGGCCATCTCTCCAGCCCCTTAAGATATTGTTTTAAAATTTTTATTTTGTGCTGGGCGTGGTGGCACACACCTTTAATCCCAGCACTTGGGTGGCAGAGGCAAGCGGATCTCTGTGAGTTCAAGGCCAGCCTGATCTGTAGAGCAAGCTCCAGGATAGCTGGGACTAAAGGGAGACCCTGTCTCAAAAATACCAAAAAAAATTTTTTTTTAAATTTGTGTTTTTCATGCATGTAAATAATGTATGTATGTGCCAGTAGAGGGCATCTCATTTCCCTGAAATTGGAGTTAAGGACAGGGGGACAGGTGTTAGCCACCCTGTGGGTGCTGGAAATGGAACTACTGTGGAAGGTTAGTAAGTGGTCTTAACCACTGAGCCATCTCTCCAGCCCCCAGTTTTAGGATCTTTTGACCCAATAGGTTTGTAGCAGAAATACAAAGATTGCTCATGGAACAAAATTAAGGATACATTAGGTAGAAATATGTGACCATAGAAGCCAAGGTTTTACTAGTTCTATCATGTTCCAGCTCTTGATGTTGGCTGTGAAGTATCCTGAGAAAGATGTAATAGTTTAAGGATTTAGGTATTTCTGAAAACAAGAATTGGTGATACCCTTCCCCAATTCTCTTTTTTTTTTTACTTTGGTCTTTTTGACCAAAATATTCCTTTTTCCCTCACCCCACCCCACCCAGATCATGCATTCTGCCATAACTGTCCTACATCTTTCTCTCAGTCTTTTTTTGTTTGTTTGTTTCCCTCATTTGTGGATGCTAACACCATATCCCCCAGACAAAAGGCAAGCTGAATGACATTATTGTTATATTTCTGTTTATCTGAAAGCAACTATGTTGTTAGAATGTGAATCTCTCAATGGGCTCTAGAATCCACCCACCAATTATTTTCAGACTCTGTAATTACTGTATATGGGTGAAGAGTATGTATCCATATTTTAAAGTAATAGAAAATTAATGGAGGAAAATGTGAATTCCTAAAAGTCTTTTTTCAAAAGAAGAGGTGGCCAGGCGTGGTGGCGCACGCCTTTAATCCCAGCACTTGGGAGGCAGAGGCAGCCAGATCTCTGTGAGTTCAAAGCCAACCTGGTCTACAGAGTGAGTTCCAGGACAGTTGGGGCTATAGGGAGCTATAGGGAGACCCTGTGTAAAACAGATTCCCCTCTCCCCCCCATAAAAAAAGTTTTTAAGTTTTGTCTCTTGGTTTTGGTCTTTTTTTTTTTTTTTTTTTNTTTCTATTTATATTATTTTATTTATTTTTTATTTATTTATTTATTTATTTTGGTCTTTTGAGAACAGGATCTCCCTGTAGCCCTAGTTGTCCTGGAAATTGCTATATAGACCAGGCTGGCCTTGAACTCACAGAGATCTGCTTGCCTCTGCCTCCCAGTGCTGGAATTAAAGGCATTTGCACCACCACACCCGGTTTGAAGTATATTATTTTCTTGTACTTAATATCAGAGTTTTAGGATATTTACTTAAGATATTGTTTTTTTTTTAATTTTTTTTTTTTTTTTATTTATTTTATTTAGTTCTGTATGTGTGTGAATGTACTGCCTGCATGCAAGTCTGTGCACCCGTGTCGTGCAACGCCGCGGAGGTCAGAAAGAGGGGTTCTCGGATTCCCCTGGAGCTGGAGTTCTCCTGGAATTGGAGTTTCAGACGGCTCTCGGCCGCCATGTGGGTGCTGGGGATCGAACCCGGGTCCTCGTAAGAGCAGTCGGCGCTCTTAACCGCTAGGCCATCTCTCCAGCCCCTAAGATATTGTTTTAAATTTTTATTTTGTGCTGGGCGTGGTGGCACACACCTTTAATCCCAGCACTTGGGTGGCAGAGGCAAGCGGATTCTCTGTGAGTTCAAGGCCAGCCTGATCTGTAGAGCAAGCTCCAGGATACGCTGGACTAAAGGGAGACCCTGTCTCAAAAATTACCAAAAAAAATTTTTTTTTTAAATTTGTGTTTTTCATGCATGTAAATAATGTATGTATGTGCCAGTAGAGGGCATCTCATTTTCCTGAAATTGGAGTTAAGGACAGGGGGACAGGTGTTAGCTGTAGCCACCCTGTGGGTGCTGGAAATGGAAACTACTGTGGAAGGTTAGTAAGTGGTCTTAACACTGAGCCATCCTCTCAGCCCCCAGTTTTAGGATCTTTTGACCCAATAGGTTTGTAGCAGAAATACAAAGATTGTCTCATGGAACAAAATTAAGGATACATTAGGTAGAAATATGTGACCATAGAAGCCAAGGTTTTACTAGTTCTATCATGTTCCAGCTCTTGATGTTGGCTGTGAAGTATCCTGAGAAAGATGTAATAGTTTAAGGATTTAGGTATTTCTGAAAACAAGAATTGGTGATACCCTTCCCCAATTCTCTTTTTTTTACTTTGGTCTGGTGACCAAAATATTCCTTTTTTTCACCCACCCCACCCAGATCATGCAACTGGCCATAACTGTACCTAAATCTTTCCCAGTCTTTTTTTGGGTTTGTTTGTTTCCCTAATTTGGGATGCTAACACCATATCCCCAGACAAAAGGCAAGCTGCATGCAACATTATTGTTATATTTCTGTTTATCTGAAAGCAACTGTGGTGTTAGATGTGAATCTCTCAATGGGCTCTAGAATCCACCCACCATTATTTTCAGACTCTGTAATTACTGTATATGGGTGAAGAGTATGTATCATATTTTAAAGTAATAGAAAATTAATGGAGGAAAATGTGAATTCCTAAAAGTCTTTTTTCAAAAGAAGAGGTTGGCCAGGCGTTGGTGGCGCACGCCTTTTAATCCCAGCACTTGGGAGGCCGAGGCAGCCAGATCTCTGTGAGTTCAAAGCCAACCTGTCTACAGAGTGAGTTCCCAGGACAGTTGGGGCTATAGGGAGCTATTAGGGAGACCTTGTAAAACAGATTCCCCTCTCCCCCCCATAAAAAAAGTTTTTAAGTTTTGTCTTTGGTTTTGTCTTTTTTTTTTTTTTTTTAAGTTTTAAGTTTTTATATGAGTGTTTTGACTGCATGTGTGTAAGTGTTCCACGTGGGTAGAATGCCCAGGGAGGCCAAAAGAGGACGTAGGATCACATGGAACTGGCATTAGGAAATGGTGTGAGCTGCCGTATGGATGCTGGGAACCAAACCCAGGTCCTTTGTAACAGCAGCCAGTGCTTTTAACCATCTCTCTCAGCTGCCATTGGTGACCTTTTATTGTCTTCCATAGTCACATTTCTGTCCAGAGATTCAAAATCAAAAACAGTAATCCCTACATGGTCAACATGATTGATGTTTAACAATTTAACCACGTAACTGTTCTTTTTTGTAATGTCTTGCATTAAAATTAGTATCATTGTCAGTAGATGTAAATTATTTTAAAATAGCTTTATTTTTATTTTTATTTTTTTGGTCTTTTCAAGACAGGGTCTCCCTGTAGTCCCAGCTGTCCTGGACTCTCTCTGTAGACCAAGCTGGCCTTGAATTCACAAAGATCGGCCTGCCTCTGCCTCCCAAGTGTTAGGATTAAAGGCGTGCGCCACCACACCCAGCCTTAAAATAGCTTTATAATATAATATGTTTCTCTAAAAACATTAACTTTGGTGAAGAATTACACATAATTAGAAAGTCGGCTGGGGCTACAGGGAGACCCTGTCTCAAAAAGACCAAAAAAAAAAAAAAAAAGTCGGGCTGGAGAGATGGCCTAGTGGTTAAGAGCACCGACCGCTCTTACAGAGGACCCGGGTTCGATCCCCAGCACCCACATGGCGGCTGAGAACCGTCTGAAACTCCAATTCCAGGAGAACTCCAGTTCCAGGGGAATCCGAGACCCTCTTCTGACCTCTGGCATTGCACGACACGGGTGCACAAACTTGCATGCAGGCAGTACATTCATACACATACAGAAATAAGTAAAATTAATAAAAAAAATTTTTAAAAAAGAAAGTCATGGGGCTAGAGAGATGGCCTAGCGGTTAAGAGCGCTGACTGCTCTTGCAGAGGACCCGGGTTCGATCCCCAGCACCTACATGGTGGCTGAGAACCGTCCTTAACTCCAGTTCCAGGGTAATCCGACACCCTCTTCTGACCTCTGCGGCATTGCATGACATGGGTGCACCAACATACATGCAGACAGTACACTCATACACATAAAAAATAAATAAAATTTTTAAAAAAGTCATGCATATGTGTTTTTTTTAGTCAATAGAAAAATTGTATATGTAAAATCAACCTTTTGGCTCATAGCTAAGTTAGTCTTAGTTTTCAGTTATTTACTATTTATTGTTTCTTATTGCAGAACAATCTGGTGGCATCTGGTGCTAATGAATCTGAAATCTACATTTGGGATCTAAACAACTTTGCAACTCCAATGACACCAGGAGCCAAAACACAGGTATTATGTTAATTTTTGATGAACGTAATCAGAGGAATCCAAAGTAGTTCTTGTTAACTTATTTATGTTGATTTATAGTTTTTCCCCTGAAATCCAGTGCTTAATGTCATTGATTGTCCTGTGGCATAGTAAAGTCTTAATAAATATATCTTTCTTGGGAGGCTGAGGCAGGAGGATTACCATGAGTTTGAGGCCAGCTAGGAATATAGAATGAGACCATATCTAAAATAAAGTTTCTTCAAGGTATCAGTGATTCCTTCAACAGTGATTATTTATTTTTAATGACCTTTTTAATTTTATTTATTTATTTTGTATGTATAGGAGTGTACTGTCTGCATGTAGGTTTGTGCACCCATGTCATGCAGTGCCGTGGAGGTCAGAAGAGGGTGTCGGACTTCCCTGGAACTGGAGTTAAAAGACAGTTCTCAGCCACCACGTGGGTGCTGGGGATCGATCCCGGGTTCTCTGTAAGAGCAGTCAGTGCCCCCAACCGCTAGGCCATCTCTCCATCCCCAACAGTGATTATTTATTCAGCACCTACCACCTGCCAGTATTTGTTGTTTTAGGCACAAAATATGTTCTGGCTGGGTATATATTGATCCTAGAACCTGGAAGGCAGAGGCAGATGGGAGTTCTGTGCCATCCTGGTCTTCGTAGTGGATTCTAGGCCATTCATACTTTTGTACTTCATTTCATAAATATTTGCTTTTATTTATTTATTTATTTATTTATTTATTTATTTATTTATTTGTACTTTTGAGTCAGGGTCTCCCTTTTAGTCCCAGCTGGCCTGGAGCTCTGTCTGTAGATAAGGCTGGCCTTGAACTCACAGAGATCCGCCTGCCTCTGCCTCCCAAGTGCTAGGACTAAAGGTGTGCACCACCACACCCAGCTTAAAGATGGTTCTTAGCTGCCATGTGGGTGCTGGGAATCAAACCCGGGTCCTCTGCAAGAGCAGTTGGTACTCTTAACTGCTGAGCCAACTCTCCAGCCCCATATTTGCTATTTTTATAACATAGCTTTATTTAAATAATCTGTTTTCTGTGTATTTCAAATAAGTCAGGTAAGAGCATCTTTGCTTGCTCTTTTGAGTTTTTTTTTTGTTTTTTGTTCTTTTTTTTGTATAGTCAATTTGAGTGGCCATTGTATATGGCCCTAACATTGTGAAATCCTGAAGGTAGCATAATGATAGCATATGGTCTATTGTGTATAAAAGCATTTTTGTTGGCAGTCCAGGCTGTCATTTTCTTTCTCTTTTTTTGGGGGTGGGGGTCTTTTTGAGACAGGGTCTCCCTTTAGTCCCAACTGGCATGGAGCTCGCTCTGTAGACCAGGCTGGCCTTGAACTCACAGAGATCCACCTGATTCTGCCTCCTGAGTCCTGGGATTAAAGGCATCTGTCACCACACCTGACAGGTAATCCTTTTTTTTTTTTTTTTTTTTATTATTTTGTATGTGTATGAATGTCTACAATGTGTATTGAAGTACTGTCTTACATGTAGAGTTGTGACCCATTTGTCGTGGCATAGCCATGAGGTCAGAAGAGGGTGTGGTTCCCCTAGAACTGGACGTTAAAGACTTTTCTCAGCCGCAGTGTGG